>JAZHYW010008560.1:0-16659 GCA_037355805.1 Ixodes ricinus | reverse complement strand
ATGAAAACGGCTTTTTGCAGATGATGCGGTGGACTTCCTTCGAGCTATATAACCTTCACCGCTGGAGTTTACTTTAAACCAAGCCTTTTCAGCGAGATTGCCTTTCATGCCCGTGTACTCGTTCATTTTTACGGGCCGAATACTGGAACAAGTAGCCATGGCGTTCTTAGCTTCCCAGCTTGTTTTCTGCTTGTTTGTCTTGCCTGGGCAGGATGTGTAATAGGTCCTCAACACGTGAAGTTTCGCGGTCGTAAAGGGATCAACTGCGGGCCCGGCTTGTTCGTCTGGCCTCGGTAGAACTGTAATGTATATCCACGAACACGTGACGCTTCGCGAACGCGAGAATTCAACCTTGCTCATACTCATAGCACCTGGCTGGAGAAGAAAACCGCTCAGGACAGAACGACCGGATGCACGCCACGCAGCGTTTTTCTTTAAAGGGGGGGGGGCGGGGGCAGGCATGAGTGCACCCCTGGTCCGGGCAGGTCGTCCCGGATAGAGCCATGCGTGCGTCCAGTTGACTTCTTTTTCAGTACCGATTAAAAAAACGATTAACTGGTTAAAACATTTCACCGTGATTAAAGCTTTAATCGATTAATCGGAAGGTTAATCGATCAATTGCCCAAATGGCGTTACTTGTTTGTATTCTTTATTCCTGAGAAATCGCATAGAGTTCCTGAGTCAGAGCCCCAAAATGGTGGACGGAAGTAGTCATCGCCCGGTCGCCAGACTACACTGCTGTGGTTTGCCAGCCTGTCAAAACTATCTCCGGTATAGGCTGCTCCGTGGAGACCTCTAGAAGCTAAGTCTATAGAGCTGTTCTCGAGGCGCCACAAAGGAAGGCCATCGGGGGAGCGCGTCAAGCGCCGAAGCGAAGGCAATGCGCGAGGATCGACCGTCGTAACAACCCGCTTTTTGTCACATAAGCGTGTGTTATTAGATAAATGAAAGTTGCACATAGCATCGGGGCTTGGAAACGTTTTATTACACGGGCAAATTATTACACCGCTAAATAATCGGTATGAAATTGCACGAGGTATACGTGTAAGACGTCTACAGAAAAATGTGATTGCTTTAAGTGGAAAACATTGAGCCACGCAATTCTTGCTGTAGGAATGCATATTTAATAAACAATTACTTCCTCAAAATGGTGACACACGCAGTGATTAAAAAAACGGTTCACAGTAAAAATCAGACAGACGTAGACAACACGGACACAGCAAGACAGGAATCACGAGCAGCGTAAGCGATGTTAGCGTATGCAGTCATTGAATTCTTGCATTATCCCCGGCCACATGGAAATATTGATGACATTCCGATCGAATTATGGAGTCGGCAAATCAGTTCGACGATCAGCTTGTATAGTCAGCTCAGGATCGCGAGCTAATTCAATCCGTAATATAATTTAATGAAATTATACTAACTTTCCCTGTGGCAAGTGCATGTACTAAACTTACCATATTCACAGTCAACTAATCCGCTTCTCTCTATGGGCTTGAGCTTAGAACAAAATATAATTTATTTTTTATTCAATAACACTATTACCTTAATACAGCTGTTGATTGTACTATAAACGCCTAGAAATAAAATAAAATATCATTAGTAGAAATAAACAGATAAGCACGAACAACGCACTTTAAATATTCGCCCATAAACTTGTTATTCACCTTCCAGTGAAAACTTGAATGCTACCAAGCATATTTACAAATATCGACGCAATTTCACACGGATAAAGACGAAGAACGAGATTCCATTCTAGCACGAGATTAAACCAACCGACTGGAGCACTCCCTTCGCGTCATGAAGGACCAACAAAGCCAGTAAATAGTTGTTTCTCACCTGTCGATCGTATCCTTGACGTGCCGCAATATCCTTCACTCCGAAATATTGGGACACGACCTCCGTCTCTTTCTCTCTGTCGAGGGAGAGATGTTTATCGATAATCGACCAGTTTCGTCGTTGACTAGTTGCCATACGTACCATTTACACAGTACCAGGACTTGACTTGATCCGCGAACCCACGTAAATGCCACAGTATCAAGAGAACACAAAGGACCACGCACGAAAGCCGCGGCAGAAGCATGGGACGAAAGCGACGAAAGGCTTAGAGGGATACTACAGTGAAATTTCGGCGCTTATTCTTTGGTCTATATATGTTCAAAAGAGCAATATCACGTCGAACACACCAATATCTTGATTAAAAAGTCACGAAAAGAAATTTTAAAACGAATTAAACGATTAGCAAAGAGCGCCTGGTGGATGTCGCTAACGCCTCGTTTGTAATGCCCGTCTAGGAACCTTGACAGCTAGTGACGGTAACTGTCTCGCCTCCGGCCACGACGACAGAAGAGGGGAAGGAGGAACTCCTCTTCCCGAGAGTCCCTCTTGTGTGACCCAGAAGTCGCTATTGTCCCTCTACAAGATTTATAGAAGATTAACCCGTCACTCAAAATTCGTACAAAAGCAGCCGCTTCGGTGGCTGGAGCGACTAAGCCATACTCTCGACAGTCAGCTCTGCCGTAGCTTTGCTCGTCCCGAGACGAACTACGTCACGATTGCGTTGTATGTCACGTGGTCTCCGCTGGCTGTTCTCCGAGCGCTTGCCAGAGTGGGCGGTTTATAACGAAAAATACAGCCACGAGGCTCAAAATGCAAGCGTGCGATTGTCATTTACGGATATTGTGATCATATTCAACCTATTTTTGAACACGACGGGTATATTTCAAATTTCGTTGAAGTATCCCTTTAAGGTCGTCGACCCTTCTCTTGCTCGTGTGCGCTCCTGCGCGGGCGACTGGATTTTTTTTCTTCCGTTGTTTCATTCTTTTATAAAATCTCTCGGCGTTCCTTTTCAGACAGTCAGCAGCTCACACACAACGCAAATTTACCAGCAATCGGAACCCGTATGAGGGAAGCAAATGTCGTCACCGGAGCCGGTTCGATCCGAAAAGTGTGGCGAGTTGCTGGACAAGCACCGTGGTCTCGCGGTCACGGGATAATCGTAAACATAAATGTGGTACTTTCAACCTTCGTAACGCATCGTGTATTACAGTTATATTATATACACAATAAATTACGCAAGGCTACATTTCAAAACGTATATTAATGAGCGGATGAATACGCACGAACGAATCACGTGGCCTAAGTTAGCCGACGACGCTGCCGGGGTAAAGAGAACCAGAGTGGGCGCCCCCTTTTCAGGCCCTTGTGGCGTGACGACGCAGAGCGCTACGGTCTTAGGTTCTATAGGAAGTGTAGACACGAGCCGATGGCCCCCGATCAAGAAACGCGAGAAGCACAACATCGCAGCTTTCTGCACCTTTCTTTCGGTGTGTCCTTCGCGACCAATCCCATCAAAGTGGAGGAAGTGCACATTTACAATGCGCTTATAGTTTGTGTGGATTCGTTTGCGTCTTTCTTTACGCTTTAACACCACTCTGACGAAACCACCTAGAATAATCAAGGGCCCGTGAGCTAGAAAGCAATAGGAGTGAAATGTAGGATCGACACAGATTGGTACACGAGGGCTACGCTGGCGTGCGGTTGGACTTCGTGTCCAGTCAATATCTCAAGGAACGCGTCGAGCTCCTACAGCCAACTGACGAGTTTGACGCCATCCTAACGTGATGACAATATACTAGAGTTAGAGAAAGCGTTTACAGGTTTTGTTATTGTGTTTAGCTGCTGTTTGTTTTGACCACGGTGTAGAGATATATATGGGTGTGGACACCGCGCGCGCAGCACCTGCCAGATGAAGCCTCTTCCCGCCTTGGTTGCAGGCGGCGCCACCAGATAACTCTTCGATATGTGGCTGGTGGTACTTGGGAGGCGGTCGAACGCCTCTATAGAGGTACGCCTTCAGCTGTGGGGACACCAAATCGAATTTTTCTTGTTTGTTTCTGAGCAGAGAAATTGAAGATGACGATTCGAAGTCCGCTCCTCGTGTGACCAAAGCACTGATAGGGTGTATTTGAATGGGGCGGTGTGCCGTCCGGTGGCCGTTGACGATGTCGAGATGTGGAAGCACGCCGGTGAGTGCGCAGTGGGGCAGAACGCGGAGAAAACCGCGGAGATCCGACGGTTGACAGAGGCGTGGCGGTCACGGCAAAGATTCTTTATTCGGCTTTAAAATGGTCGTGTTCTTCGTTTAGTTTTGTCTTCTGGGTTGTGAGAAAGAATAAATTACATCTTAGCTCGCACCATTGTGGAAAAACGTGACTTGCGTTAGCGACAGAAGCGTATATTCAAAGCGCAAATGCCGTTTGGAAGCGGTGACTTCGTTACAGAGTTTCGCTTCTTTAATGCTTGCTTTCGTTTTGCTGTTATAGAAGATTTATTTTATAAATCACCTTAGATGCCAACAGTAAAAAAGGAATGTTTTAGCACGATATGATATACGATTTTTTCCTCTCCGCTTCAGTGTCAAAGCTCTTTCAATTAATTTTTTCTACAGCTGTACATGTTGGAGACCTTTAAGTACCTAGTTAGTTTTTGTTCTAGTTTAATACATATTTTTGTGTACCTTGATTAATGAAAGCGAGCTTTTCTCGACTTATGCATTTTCAGCCAAAGCTTAAAGACTAGGAAATACGTGAAAAGATTATATCTAGTGAGCATGCATCATATGAGAATAAACACCAAGACTGTCAAGATAACTAAAGCAACTTCAACTGTTGTTACAAAAGAGCAATCCCACTTGAAGAAATATGTCTTCACCGACATGCCACACGTGTCAGAGTTCTTAGACTTATTTTTGTTTCTGCCTCAGTTTTGTTTTTTCGCTTGGAGACAGACGATCACATTCCACCAAAAGAGAGGCGTCGCGCGGCGTCCGAAACAAAGGGTGTTTCTCTCTGCATGTTTTGTAACCCACGTTACACCCCAGCACAAATCAACACCGCTCCGTCTTTTTGTTAGCCGTATTTCAGATCGTTGAGAGTTCCTTGCCTCTTCGGCACACCTAACAGTTACGCAATATTACATCGCTTCACAGACAACGAAAAACAAGAAGGAATTGTCACTCCAACACGGCCCAGGCCAGCCTCGTTAAACGCTGCCACATCGTTGATAAGACTGCTGACTGGGCGAGTCGGTAGTTTATGTTCAATAACGTAACAGCGCACAACAAAATAAATACTCACCAACACAGACACACTAATGTCACATTCGTCTTGGGCGCACCGCACCGCACCGCGCTGCACCGACGGACGCGTCACGTTCACCTGGTCGTGCCGGTGCGGCTGCACGACGTTCGCCTGGGACTTCATGCGGCGCGCGGCACCGGTGCGTTGCTGCACCAGCTGCACCGTCGGAAGGAGACCATGCAGGTCCTCGCACTGCGACCTTGAGTTAACGCTCTCGCTTCCTTCGGCACCTCCTCTCTCTCTCGCCCCGTCGTCGGTCTTCCTTCCCCGTCTCGCGAAACATGGCGGCCCGCAGCTCGAGAGAACGTGATGTCGGCGCTGCTATCTTCTTCCCTCAAGCCCTCTGCTCCGGCTACGATTCCAGCAGTGACGACGGGCGTCGGTTTTTCCCTTGTCGGGAACTGTGTGTGTGCGTGCGGTGCTGCGTTGCGTCGGCTGCCGAGCAACCAGTCCACCACGCCGGGCACGTGAGCTTTCGTCGTTCGTCGGATCCAAGACGTCGGTGAGTCTTCGGACTTCGTCTGAACTTTTCCCTGACTTTGGGTCCCGCAGTGGGGACTTTCCTTTTTCGGAACTTTCGTCTTCTTTGCACCGGCGAACTTGTTTCCCGGCTGCAGTTTGTGTCGAGAGCGGTGAGTTCATTCGCGTTATGTCAGGAATTGAGTGCTGTCTTGTTTTTTCTGGCGGCCCCGTTGCTCGAAGGTTCGTGGGTGTGTTGTTTTATTTTGTTGGAGGCGTGTTCGCATTTCGTTCTGATGGTTTTGTCGTGTTGTCGCCGCGCGCGGCTTTTTATCGCCTAATTAAATTTCTTGTTTTTCTTTTAACCACTGCGTGCCCTCGCCTCTGTTGATTTTCACACCTGACGTGTATTTATCGCTTGTCACCAGTCCGACAATAAAATCGCATATGTGTAAACGCTCTGTTTCATAGTCTATATGTTATTAGTTTTTACGTTGGCGGGTGAATTTTCGGTGCAACAAGTACATACTTGAACCATCCACTTGAAAGACAATTTGTTACTGTCATTCCTCGCTAGATGGCGCGAGCCGCCGCCATGCTATTGCGGATATTTTTTACCGTCCACCCGTTCGTGTTTTGCCCTTGCGGTGACCGCACCGAGCCCGTCGCACGGCGGGATGCTTCGCGTTCGCCTGGTAGTGCGTCATGTCGTGCACCTACACAGTGGCGTGGGCATTGGGGGCGACATTTTCTCGGTGCCGTGCGCCCCAGACGAATGTGACATAACAAACTATACACTCACTCAGCGCTGACTCACAACTCATGGTTTGTATTGCCTTCTTCTTCTATGCACAAAGAACCACCTCCTCTTTTCTATGTTTTAAGAACAAGATGACGACCTCAAATGCAAATTACAAAACAAAACACACAACAAAATGCAGAAATTATTATATAATAAATATTAAAAATAAAAAGGATAATAAAGAATTATCACTGCGGGTGACCAAAAGAAATTTTGGTCCAATACTCAAGCTCTCTTTGTGAGAGAGTTAAAGATGGCCTGCTGACACACTTGCCAATGTGTCCTTCGATGCTTGCTGCCTCGATAATTTCCCTGGTGAGCTGATTGGGGCTCCTTCCCAGCACAGTACAGTTGCTCAAATGCGCCAAACACACAGAATCCCTACAGTGTAGTCCCAAATGTCCAAAGTTGGCGTTTACGACGTTGTTGGCATGCTCACGAAGGCGGTCATTCAGACACCGACCAGTCTGTCCTATATACACTCCACCACAGGGATGTGGGAAGGAATAAATTACTCCTACACAGGGAACAAAGTTAGTTCGGTGCTTCGTGGTGCAACCTACGGTGTTATTTGAAGTCGAACTAACCTTTTTAGACATGCTGTAGAGCTTTTTTAGGGCTGAAAATACTACATCTACGTTAACTCTATTTGCTGCCCTCTTAAGGCTATGAGAAGTTATGCATGTACGGTACTACCACCGGTCTTCTTGGCTTGTCCTGGGGTTTCGACTCACGCCATAGCCTTGCTTGATCTCTTTAAGGAGCCTTTCAACCGCCGACGTCAATAACAAGTCAGGGTATTCTGTGGACTTTAACCTTGCGACTTGCCGATTGAAGCTCTTTTGCATTGTGTGCGTGCCCACAATTCACTCCCGGTGAAATCCTGGTAGCAGGATCATTAAGATTCCTAGACCTTAGACTAGAAGTGTTAGCTCGGCATGTATGCTGGTCTTATGAGCCTAGAGGGAATAAACCGCTCCTCCCATACCACGCAGCGCACTCCAAATTTGTGAAGAGGGGCGTCGTGAGGATGTGTCTAAAGAATTCTATCACCACAGCCCCTCTATCCTGGGAAAAGTGGCGCCATTCACTGTTGTAGGAATACTCGAGGCACGTGCCGCTCGCCACTTCTGGGAAATTCATAGCGTCTGAAATCCAGCTCAGTGCTGCGCTCTGCCGCCATGATCTTCCCAGGGCTGCACGTTGCACGTGCATCGACGAACATTGCGCTACTTTTAAAACATGAAGGGGCTTTAGTAAACGCAGATGATTTAGGGCCAGTGTTTCCAGACGGATTGGACGTTTTAAAACAAGAATCATTTAGGTGTGCCCTTAGACAGAAATAAAAAATAAAGTGCCGCAAAAGCAGACAGAAATAATATTTAGGTTTTAAATGTCATATTTCACACACACTAATAAAAAAACTACGCGTCAAACCGATTTCGAGGAATAATTGTTTATCACGTGCTCCTCTCGCGGTTAAGCAGGAATGCAATCGACATCAACTTAAAGTGCTCCGTCTATTTATCGTGCGATCAAGAACGCCGTTTACTACAGGTATCTTTAGCTAAGGGACCTAAGCTAAAGGCACCTTTACGCTGCCGTGTGAATTGGGTGTGAGGCTACTGGCCTCGCGACAAGTGGACTTATCTGGTCTACCACGTCGCAGCGTTTGTCGTACTGTGTCCTCACCTAAATGTATACTGTACATATATATCTTTGACTTGCCATTAGACGAGGTGAAAATGCCGCTTACTATCTTGGGACAATCATGATGGCGTGCAATTGCAAGAAATTACAAAACTCCGTGCTAGAGAAAAGAAATGTTACCTTTCTGATTCACCAGCCTTACCGTCAATGCGTTGCTCGAAACAAGCAGATGCACGATCCTGTATGCAAAAGCACCCTAAAATGTGCAGTGTTTCTATGATATTCTTCAAGACGGAGCTCTTACTTGTTTAGGTGAAAATATCTTGGGTGGAGGCGTAGGAGTACGTTTCCATGCGAAACGACAGTGGTACGTCATGATAAATGGGCACTTGAAGGACCAGAAGTAAAAATTTTAAACGATCTGCGAAGCAGATCGTTTAAAGCTTTATCTCGCCTTATCTCGCCATATAAGTCTTATCTCGCCATATGAGTGGGCAAATACTGTCAGATGTGGCAATATAAGTGCATAAATCCGGCCATATAGCACCATATACGCTTGCAAATATAGCCCCTGATAATGATATATGGGCCCGTTTCGGTCGTGCAAGCGATAAGTCATATGTACTCGCCAAGACACTAGTTGATTGATCTATATTGCATGAGCCTCATGTAATTGGTTAATTATTGTTAACATCCTTTAACTGAAGTTATTCCAGGTATTTGGACCAATTAATCAATCGCGCATTTTGAAGATTGAACGACAAATGAAATTTGGTTGTATGTTTGACGTGTGCCAAAATGACGAAGTGCGTAAGATCGGAAAGCGAGTTAATCAAATAATGTACTTTAGATCCAGCTCTTAAGCACCCGTTTCCGAGTTCAGCGGTGTCGGTGTCGCCATCGGTGTAACCGCCCCGCTAAATTTAGCGAGAAACTGAATTGGTACGTATGTCACATGACGTCACTTTTTCCGCTAAATCTAGCAGTGAAACTAATTTTGTTCATGTTTCTCTGCTAAATTAAGCGGAGAAACACGAACAGTTAGCTTACTGAGGTTGCAAGACGCTACTTTCTCGTCGCGAATCCTTTGCCCTTCAAACGGTCGCGAAGCCGTTGCGCGCGGCGTATACACTACTCAGCATCTTTCAGAAACCGGTCGCGCAGCATCGCAACCTTCTGTCTGCGAGCGTCGGCGATTCATCGTGTGTTGAAAGTCGGACGATGTGCTGTCCGTGGTGTCTTTTATGTGTAACTCGTTCGTGAAAAATTTTGAAGTTTAAAAACGCGAATCTAACAGCGTACAAATAATTTTAAATTTATTAATAAAATATACATATATATATTTATATATATATATATTTATATTTTTGTGGACATCGTGCGCAAAAATAGTCGCGCTTATTTCTTTTTATTTAAAAATATAATGTGTGTTATACGGCGTAAAACACATTATCTTCAAACTCGCATCGTTTTGGGTCACTTTTGAGCTGGACAGCTTCTTTGGAAGTTCAAAACCTGGACTTCATAGAGCTGTATGCTCACTCGGTATTGACAGAAGGCTAGACGCTATGCGTGTTTTAGGCCAATCGTGTCTCCGGTTAGGATCACGTGCCTACTGTCTAGAAGTTGGTGATAAGGCAGAACACCGCACCTGCCTCGAGCCCAATGCCACACGTAGCATTCACGGCACTATCAACCTTGGGTACAAGGGACAAACCTCTCGTTGTGGTCATTGTTGGGATCTGGACCAGGTCCTGGTTGGGATGCCTTTAGAAGATAAGCCTTTTGTGTGTACACTCCCGTTTTGGCCTTTCCTTCTCTCCTTTTCTCTCTCTCCCTAAGCCGAAAGCGTGGAAGAAGGTGCGTGGTCACGTGGTTTGACGGATGACGCATTAGACATTTGCAATCTCGGAATGCGTGTCCGCGATCTAGTTTGGCGTGTCTTCGCCCTGCCTGGCTGCCGCGGATTTCTGCTCCTGCAAGCGATTTCTTCAAAAAAGCCCAAGCTTTTTTTGATGCGTTTTGTGTTCGGTTCTACACATGACAGCTTGTGCTACATCGTGTTGAATCTTCATGGACAGCTTCCTTCTCGTTTTTGTGTTTGAGACGTGGTTCTGCCGTGGCCATGTCGACATCTTTCTCTGATTACACCTTTCAAATCCCGTCTCGTCAACGTAAGTACGCTGCTACCTACTTCGCGACAATTGATCGTTTTCCTAAAGGTACTTTTCCAGATTACCTAGAAATTAAGGCCGTGTCTATCTCCTGGCAGCCGGGAGAATAATTTCTCCGAAATTCGAAAATCATGTCTTTTCGACCGAAACTAGGGATTATTCTTATACTTTCGTGCTTTTGAAGCGCCGTAGGAATATTTTTTGTGTGTGTTTTAGTTCGTTTTTGTCGCTCTCGGACTCGTTCACCGCGGCCGCGTTGCTCGCTCGGCTCTATGCAGCGCTCTGTGTCGCCCGCCGTGCCCACGGCAGTAGCTCTTGCAAGAACTGATTTTCCTACTTTGGTGCTTTTGTAGCACGGTGTGATTACTCTTTGTTTTGTTTTGCTCGTTTCTGTATTGTTTTTCTTTAGCAGATTTTCTGCACTACGGCCGTGTAACCGTGTTGCTGCATCGCCTCCATGTCGTGCGTAGTGCCTTCGGTGTTCGTTCCTGTGCAGAAACATACCGTACGGCTCACCGAGTGTGTAGCTTATGAAAAATGCGGCGCATTTTTCATTAGCTCAAGCGATTTAAAAACCGCATGTACGCGATTTGGCGAGCGGCGAGACGAGCGACGGCGACCCGCTTCGCTGCCGCTCGGTCACTCGCGCGACGAGGGAAGCCGCATGAAAGCGACGGGAGCAAACGACCAAGGCAATGAACGCTAAGTTTTCTAGAAATCCCAAAACCGAGCTACGCGACAGGCGGCAGTGAAGGGTGAACCACGTGTAATCGATTTAGTGAGCGACAGCGGCGGAGTCGGCGACGAGCGACGGAGATTTATCACGGTCACACGTCGCGTCGCTCGGTTTTTGGATTTGTAGAAACGCTGTGGCTAGCGTTACGTCCGGACGGAGCACTGGAAACGCGTATACCTAACCCCCCCCCCCCTGCCCTTCTCTCTCTCCCCCGTGAACCTAGGGAAGGCGGAGATTTGGACGTAACTTGGGTTACGTCGGACATAACGCTAGACACTTCGTTGTAGAAAACGTCGCTTATCGCCTTGGTCGCTTGCTCCCGTCGCTTTTCTGCGGTTGGCCTCGTTGCGCCAGCGACCGAGCGACAGCGAAGCGGGTCGTCGTGGCTTGTCTCGTCGCTGTCGCCGCCGATCGTCTCGTCCCGTCGCTCGCTAAACTGCTTCCATGCGGTTCAGCCTTTACACACGGTACTCGGCGGCAACAAGGAAAACGGCCCGCCCCCGAGATCAGCGTTTCTTCTCTCTTCTGCTCAACAAAGCTTCTTCAACGATATGAAATTTGCACACACTATAGCAACGGACGACCGGGTACCCCAGCCAGTCAAACCGCGACCTCGAAGATAGCGGATCGACGGTGGCGCTCCCTGCCAAAATCGGACCTGCAGGCTCAGTGAAAACCACCTATTCTCGCAGTTTTGTTTTAAAAGAACCCGTGAAAGCTACACTTATGCGGTTTGTGCGAGTGAGTTATACGTCCAGGGGGACATTGGGGAGTTTTAGAATAGCGCACGCTAAAGCTTTGCGTGCGCAAAGAATAGCGTCGTCGCCACTGCGCATGCTCCGAACGCAAACCAGGTTTTGCGCTTTGCGTGCGCAATTTTAGCGTGCGCTATTTCTCGGAAATAGCGTGCGTACGCAAAGAGTCTTTGCGCTTCTCCAAGGAGGATTTGTGATGAGAAGTTGGCTAAAGCCAAGACGTGCAAAGTTAAAAAAATGGCGGCTCCCAGGATTACGTCGGCGGCTGCTTCGGCGTCGTCGTGAGTGCGACGTCGGCGACATCCTCGCGACTGCGATTTTCAATACGGAACGACATTGTACTCGGTTTGGCAACGATCACCGGCACCTTGATGCGTTCGACGGGTGAACATTTCTCGGCGAAGGTACGATGTGGGAAGGTCAGTACATGAGATCTCTCTTGCCGAGGCGACGCAAGCGGACACGACCGGTCAACCGCTCGCGTCGCATTCTCATGTTTAAACAAATCTAAGATGCTACTCTGGACCAAAAACTTTTTTTCCCTAAAGTTACAGCATTTCGTGCGTAAAATAAAAATTGTGACTGTATCTTGGTGGCGTCGCAAGCGCGAGATGCTTGGGATTTTGCGTCGCGACGGAGAAACGCTATTCTAAAACTCTCTTGCGTCGCGTGCGCTAAATACAAGCGCTAAAATTAGCGCTAGCGTGCGCTAAAATTGCGCACGTTATTCTAAAACTCCCTAATATGTGGTTTGCTAATCTTTGCGATAAGTCGGCTAATTAATTGAAATTCACTAATTAACTTTTAATTAGTGAAAATAGGCATATGGTTTCAATTAGAAACTTGCTAAGCGTCGTCCAAAACCCCTAAATCAGTAATGTTTCGAAAGACTTTGAGCGGGTGTGAAGCGCAGTAGTGCGCTGAAGTTACCACTCGTGGAGCAGGTACAAGGCTGGGGCTACATAAGAAACGGAAAAAACGCGCGGGCGCCTTACCGAAACCGCTAGTCTTGTACCTGCTCCACGAGTGGTAACTTTAGTGCACTACTAGGCTTCTCACGCGCTGAAAGTCTTTCTGAAATTCACTGACTTAGGGATTTTGGGCGACGCTCAGAAAGTTTCTAATTGGGGTCATATGTCTATTTTCACTAATTGAAAAGTTAAATAGTGAATTTCAGTTAATTAGCCGCCTTTTCGCAAGGATTAGCCACCCACATAATGTCGCCCTCTGCGTATAACTCACTCGCACAAACCGCATAAGTGTAGCTTTCATGGCTTTTTTAAATATAAATCTGGAAGAATAAAAAAAAAACACCCTCTATATATAGGTTGCTTTATCTGATTGGGACATATCTGCCCTGATATGGGAGGCAGATATACCCCTATCTGGCAGACCCAGATATGGATATACATAAACAATTGGGCAGATCTGGCTAGATAAGCCTTATATAAACTGATGTGCCTGATATGGCCAGGTATGTTCAATTTTTTATATAACCCTATCTGTTTTTTTAATATAAGTCCAGATTTTCCATTTTCGTAAGGGTGGCCTTGTGTATTTTTTTTATTTCATTAAAATACCTTGTTTGCTTCTGGCGCGACCGGGCGGTTAGCTTGCGCCGGAGTCGCTGCCGCCATCCGTCAGTTGTTTTGACAGTTAAAGGGTGCGTGGATAGCAGACGGAGCCGTAGATAGGAAAAATCAGGTATTGTTTTTGTTTTTACTTTCTACTATGGTAAGCCTTTTTTTTAATTTTTATGTAATACTTTTATTACCCTCATGAACCTCTGTGGTAAAGTTAAGCATGGTACATTACCAAGCCGATGTATGCGGTGACTCTAAAGACTCCATCCATAACTTTGGGCACGCTGTATTCTACAGGGGTCGATCGAGGAAAGAAACCCCGGTTTTCCGGTCCGCAAAAATCAACCACGCATCGCAGAAAGCTGAAACTCCGTGAAAACTTGGCGCTGGTGGTGGTGACAAAATGCGAAAGTTGACTACATAGCATTACCTGGATCAAAAGATATGAGAGAAAAACACAATTTATTTATGAACAGACGTACAAGTAAGCCTAGTATTCATGAAGCAAACAAGTGGCATTGTGTGCCCCTGTAGTATTAATTGCAATGAAAAAAAGAAAAACCTTGACAGCGCGAAAGACGATATCATTTGTTTTTTTCTGACAAGTCTTTTTTTTTTTTTTGTAAATAAATGCGGCAAGTTCCCACAATGGTATTCCTTGATTTGATGAATATTATGCTTGGGTGAACGTCGGCTCGTACAGAAATTTTGTTTTTCTCGTACCTTTTTATTCAGTTAAGGTCATGTCCTCAAACTTTCGCATTTTGTAATTACTAACGCTATCGTCACTTTCTCACAGAGTTTCAACCTTCTCTGATGAGTAGTTTATTTTTGCGGACCAACCAACCGTGCTCCTACTCTCGATTAACTCCTGGAAAAACTATTACGAGCAACACTTTTTTTTTAGATTACCCTGTCGTAGCAATTGGACAACAATGTTTTCTTCTCTTCGTTCTTGCCGTATCGGTTTTTTTTTATTTCTTTATTATACTATTTTGTCTGACCCGAGTACCCTGACAAGCAAAAAAGATAATAGACGGTAGTTCGCGGGCTTAAATCAATTTGCACGTCGCAGTACGCTCCATTTATATCTCGTGTCACGCCTAATGAATGTTATCCCCCTTCCAAAATGGACAAAAAGAATCTTGACATGGAACCGTTTTTTTATTCTTCTGGGCTTACACCTATTACCTCTCTTATGTTCGTGTTCTGCATTAGTCAATTTGTTCCCCACTTAGAAAGGTCATCCTATTACCACTCTGAATCAGGAACCGACCACTTTTCGCATTTTTTTCTTTGTTTTAACACATAAATCTCAGTTCGGACACAATCAGAACAGGGTGGGGTCGAAGTGTCACAGAGTTGTAGCGGAAATGATTAGTTTTCGCAAAAACGTTGTAATAATGCTTATGATACATTTATGATTGCTTTGTCGCGAGCGAGTCAGGCTGTCGTACGTCGGGATATTGTGTCGCCGCCAGGCACATTATACGTTACGTAGATGAGCTTTCCACAGTTTTACGACATCCCTGTAGGACGACTTTCCAGCGGTGATTGCAAAAACGGGCTTTTGAATTAGGACGAGCACTGATGTAACGTAGTACGAAAAACATAAGAATGTATTCTATAAAGCCAGCGAAACAAAAAGAACAAGTGATAAAGGTCGCGATACCAAGGTTACTGGAAAACCTAATTTTTCAGATGGGTGATTCTGTGACGAACTCAGATGCATCAAAAATAAAATATTGGTTTATTAACTTGGTGTGAGCCTATTTGATCTAAAATACGAATAAATGTCAGTGTTCTAATGGTTCTAAAGAAGGGTTTTAAAATCGTGTAGAAAGAAAAGTGAATTTTTTTGTGACTTTTGAATTATTCGATAAACTAGTAGTAGCATTTGTTTTGCGATTGCTTGCTTATTTTAGGGGTAATAAAACTTAACTTTGTTCATGTCAAATACATAGTGATGTACAGATAGCGTCCGTTCTGTAGTCTAAAAGGTTCATATAGTTATATTTGTTCTAGTATGGTTAGGACAATTTATCGTTAATTGTATTTTTACAGTTTATATTTTATGAACAAATCTTGGAGCTTAAAATGAAAATACGGATCTATTCATTCATATTGACACGGATGAAGCTCTTATCCGAAAAAATATTATCTTCTACATCGGCAATTTAATGCATAAAGGATTTATAAACCCAATAAAAAACACTGGCTGAAAATCAACCATCCAATCATTCCAAAATTGCTTTCCGCCCTAATAATTCAAGGAAAAGGAATGGCTGGTTCACACTGCCCCAAGTTCTTACATTTTCTTAGGTTACGTAGCAGTCACCGAAACATTCGTGTCTCGAATGTCGCGTGCCACGCTATCTCTTTTAACCGGCAGCCACACCTAATGTGAAGCACACATGCCCCAGTGACTAGTGCGTAAGCAGACGTAAGGTTTCATAGCGTGACGTAGCTTAAAGAAATGGTGCTGTGTGAACCAGCCTTTAGTGTGCAATCAAGCTCGTGTAAATTGAGCATAATTACAAGAAACCCCGAGCCCGGTGCAAGAAAGGGGAACCGGACGAGCAGAAAGTCTAAAGTTGTTGACAGTTGGTGTTTGTCTTTTCCACTTCTGTTTTTAAAGTAGTCTAGTTTTTTTTTTTTTAATATGTTAATAATCCCTTTATCAGCACCGGCTCGGTTCCTATTCCTCACACAAAGCAAAATTTAAAATACTTTCCAGAGAATTACATGATAAGATTAGCTAATCAGTGCGCGCCACCCTTGGGGGAACGCGGTGCAGTCGCGATTCTTGTAGTCAGAATCGCGAGTTGACTCGCCGATCAATTTAATGCGTTCGATGGAAATGGCAACACTCTTTACAATGCGGCAAGGGTAACACGGATAAAGTGTATTACGAGACCACTAAAGTGAATGCTGAGTTCGTAATTAGAGGTAGAAATTTGCTGATGGCATTTTACATATCTTGATTGTTTATCCTTGTTTTGGACCTCGGAGTTCATTCATCCGGCGTGCCGAAAAGAAAAAAAAAGAGCAAGGCATTATGACTTGCATGAAGCAAAAATATGTTGACGTGGTGAATAAAGACTGAGTGAGAGCTTCGGTAGAAACGTGAACAACTACGAGTGGCGTGGTGAGAGTACAACGATATATTCCAGTATAACAAGAAGTACTACCATTCAAGACGGTAAAGGTCCACGTGGAAGAGACGCAGTTTCACAAGACGTGGTGTTAAGCTAGTTGGTGCATAGTTCTCGGGGTGTTCACACTTAGGGGACACAGACGAGTGCCTATCGGTGTCACCTTCTTTGTTTCCGTATCTGTTTGCGCTTACAATTTTT
>JAZHYW010008559.1:0-44718 GCA_037355805.1 Ixodes ricinus | reverse complement strand
AGGCTGGCTGGAGTTCCTGCCAGGTGAGAAGGTTTATGTGTCTGCACATCACGTGTCTTTTGCAGACATTCAGGAAAGGAAGGCTGGAATTACCCTGATCGATGGTGATTAGGGTGGAAATCTTCGACTTCCGATCGCCAACTTCCTCAACATTGCCGGTTTTTTCAGTTCGCCGACACCTCTGCACGAGGATTGGCAGGTACCAATGGTCATTAACAACTGCGCGAATCACCTGTACAGATATGCGGTAGCTACTGGGTGCATCCAGGAGCAGCCAGGGTCTTTAAGGCCGACTGCAAAATTCAGTTTCTTAACCTATTGCGCTACGACTTTGTGCAGCGTTGCCCACAGATGGTGCATTTCTTTTCGTAAAATTTGCCAAAGAGCGAACTTACCCAAAGGAAAAAAGTAAGGAAAGAGAAGAGGCTTAGCTCCTATGGAAGCAGAGCAAAGCCACCGGTCTTCAAACAATACGGCGCCGTTTCGCACAGGAGACAAGAGATGGCGCAAGCAGTCGCGACTCCAACTGCCGCCGACGAACGAGCATCCGGCGATGAGCCGGCGTTTTTAGCAGACTATCTTCAACTCAAAAGCTGCGCACGTTCCATGAGCAGCGACAGTCGCAGAACAAAAACCAGCGCGTTAACAAGAAGGAACTGCAAAGCAGACGACCATAAGTACCACTAAAAAAGTTAAAATAACCCGACAAACCATTATTTTAATCGATTATGTCTCCATTCACTGTTTTATTAGTAAGGATGATAAAATAATGCATTGGCAACTGATATCGGAAAAGCTCGTGCCGCTTTGTGAGGTGAAAAGATTGTCTGCTGTAAAGACGCCGGCTCTCGGTGCCGGACGCTAGTTCGTTCGCGGCAGTTGGCACCGCGACGCACTTGCGCCATCGCTTGTCTCCCGTGCGAAACGGCGCAGTATTGTTTGAAGACCGGTAGCTCTGCGGCGTTTCCACAGAGCTAAGCCTTTTTCTTTCTTTCTCCCTCCGGTACCATCGGTGTTTGTAAATTTTACAGAAAAAATGCAACATATGTGGGCAAGCCTGCTACAAAGTCGTGAACGATAGGTCAAGAAACCGAATTTCGTGGTAGATTTCAGAGCCTGGCCGCTCCTTGAGACACCAGTAGTCATACAACACCATAAACTACCGTAAAACACCAAACGTGCACAGTGTCGGAGTAAGCGCTCAACCCCACTTTTGAAACATTTCAACTCATCAAAAGATGTTAAATGCCTACTTCCTATTTTAAAAGCTAAAAAAAATATATGTAGGAGACACCTGCGCGCCCTGTCGCCCCGGGCGGTTATCTCCACGATTAACAGAAAGCATGCGGGACAGAACTGGTAGAGTGGCAAAGCAGGAGAGGAGGATGAGGGTAGAGAATCAAAAAAGAGCCGAGAAAGTGATATATTAAGAAACAACCTTCCGTGGCAATGGAGCCAACCAGAGAGCCAAAGCACGCCGTTTCACTGCAGAGCTGAATATAGTTCAACCATAATAATTTTCTGGGTTTAACCTTGCCAATTAAAAATGTATATAAAATAGTTCCGTTTAACTTGGATTCTTAAAATGTTAGCATATAGCATTAGCCAGGATGTAGCAAACTTACAGTATTTCCTTTTCTAGCTCTTTCGTGTTTTCTTGGTTTACAGTTTGCCATAGGTCTTCTAGTTCCCTGCAAAACCAGATGGTATCTTTGTCATGACCATCTTGGCATCATCGATTGTTGTGTACTGTCGGTACACTCTGCTTGAGCTCGCCCTTTTTTGCCCATGTAGGATTTTTACAGAGTTCGGCAACCCAATAAATGTCAAAACCAACTGAGCACAGCGGTGTGCAACATAATACGGCAAGTGGGACCCGTGAAGTGGGAACCGGGACTCCAGTTGTTTCCGTATACCTGTTGATTGGCAAGCAGGGGTGGGGATAATGCCCAGGACCTCTGGTTTCTGCATCGTAATCTTTAGCTACACGTGTTCTGGCAGGCTGTGGTGCGCCACCGACCCCCCTAGAGCCAGCCGCAACTGAATACAATCCAAATGAAATCTGACTTCGCGCTGTGGCGTGTGCGTTAACGCTTCTAATTTGTTAAGTCACGCCCGTACGATAATTTGTCAGCACCATGAAGCATATGAATGACCTCAAAACACTGCAGTGCTGATGAATTTCATTGATGTGGCAATTCAGGACCAGTTGGTTCACGATCGTTGACAAGCGCCGAAAATATAGGCAAGGACAAGAGAGTTGGCGTAAACACTGGCACACTTGCATGGCTAACATTTATTGAAAAAACAATCTCGCTGATATTGCCATGAAGAGCGTCAGTCATGACTTACCCAACCCGGTGTAGCCCTCTGTCGAGAAATTCATATTCTTATGCCGATAAGGTTATGGATGTGTCAGTTGTACACCCTGTGCCTTAGGCTTTGCATCTCAAATGCCTCGTGTGGCTCTCTAGATGCTTTATCTGGGGAGCTGGCGAAAAAATTGGTGTCATCAAACGACGGGAGCAAGGGGCAGTGACTGCAGTGCATGGCCGCTGCGGCCGCCAACTTTGCCCTTCAAAGACAAAATGCAAACCAACACACACAAAAAAATGCACAGAATGCATGACCGGAGTTGTGTACAAAATCCCAATGTCATACGGTTTTATACATTGGTCGGGCAGGTCGATGTTTTACCAACGATTGCACCCGTGAACATGATGCGGCAACACGACCAACCCCCATCAGGACATCTGGCAAGGCACACGCAGCCGCTGCGCTTTGCTCCCAGTCATTTGAAGACAAAAAAAATTTGTGGGAACCCCAGATAAAGTGTCTAGAGAGGCTACACGAGGCCTTTGAGATTAAAGCTCAAAGTCACCAGGTGTACGAAGTGACAGATCCATAACCTTATCAGCAAAAGAATATGAATTTCTTAATAGAAGGCTACACCGGTTATGTAGCTAATGACTGACGTTTTCACGCCTACTATAGAGTGTGATTTTTCATTAAATGTTAGTTGCGGGAGTTCGCCAGTGTTTACGTGAAGCTTCTTGTCCCTGTCTGTTTTTTCGGCGGCATGTCCACGATGATGAAGGTTGCAGCATTTTTTCTGAATCGACGCTGCCCACTCTGCATCAGTTGCAAGACCACTTTAAAAGTTTGGGAGATTTGACCGCGGTAAAAATATACCTTGTAAACTCTGACTAAGTGCTTCAAGTCGAAAGTGGTAGGCTTACATCCAAAAAGCGTGAGACGTTGGCAGGTACCTAGAATGTGAGCAACCAATGTGGCTTTTATCTTATACCGGGCTCGATTTTGTTTCAGAGTGTGTTTTACCTGTGTACTTGCGTTTTCTTGTTTTTTTCTTCGTACATATGCACGTGAGGGTATTTCTGCACCTCACGAGTGACTTATATACCTCCCTCCCCCCCTGCAATAATGCCTTCGGGCACTGCGGGAAGTAACCCGAAAATAAAGAGATGTGAATGTGGCTGCATGCTTGGCAATCTGAATTCAACTCTCTCAACTGCAATCCTCGTACAAAAAAGATGCATTCTAGCAACTGCGTGGTTACGACGCAAAAACTCAAACTGAAACCGAGACCAAAGAAGTTCAGAACTATCTATGGTGCGCTAACACCAGAGCCGATTAGCACTGCTACACCTCCCCCCTCCCTAGCTTTCTTTTTATAGCCACCAAGGATTGTCTGAGAAAAACAGGTTGCTGTTTTTGTTTCTAACTCAGAAAAGTAAATTGAGAGGCTTCAAACAAACGCAAGCCAATGCTAATCAAGCACTTTTTAAAAATGCTTCTTTGTAAAAAAAAAAGAAGAAGCATTCACACCTTTGTTTTTTTGTGTTTGCGCAATTAACTAGCTCCGCAAACGGCAGCTATTCAGCAATTCCGTGGTCAGACCGAAGCAAGGGGACCACCTGATCATGGACACCTGCCAACTCTCGTACCTACCAAGTGCCCATCCCCAGCTCTCCATGATTATCTCCGATTGAAGGTAGTGGGCGTTTGTTTGAGTATTTTACAGTTTGTAATGTTGTTGTTTTGTTTTTGAAAAACAAAATCTCAGATAAGTACCAGCAGGACCCTGCGGAAGCAGTGCGTGGGCCTGTTTCACCGTCTACAAGACATCCTGCCTCGAATGGCGGTAAGTAAACGGAGTGGGGCCGATGCGCCTACCCAGGACCCCTTCGCCGAGCTCTGACAGCTGCTATCCGGACTGGCAGCTCATCGGCAGCTTCTAGTAATCTGCAGTTTTTTCGTCTTCATGCGGACTTCCTGCAACACCGTGAATAGGAGTCCGACTGCAGATTCTGAAACAACTACAAGAAAGTTCACAACACGCATCACAGATCAAGAAAGAATAAGTGCCAACATTACGTTTTTTTGTCGTCGACAGAGCAAAGATCATAATGACACCATCATTCAACTTAGCCAATTAGGGAAAATGAGCTTCCGTCATGAAGTACTTGCATTAAGAACGTGCGCATGCAGAACGTAAATACCTTCTGATACATTAAAAAACCAGGGAACTTAAAAACAAATAATCATTACCTAGAATAGCACAGCTGGCATGATAGGCACATGCAACAATGAACAAGCCTCTCGACGTATTATGAAGTGCTAGGATACAAATAAAAAAACAACACCGGGGATGTGGATCGAAATCATTTAGTGTAGTGCAATGCACAAGTTTATCCTAAGGCTACTGTTTGTAAATTCGCCTAAGAGACGTCAAAGCTGGTTCACACTGTTGAAACCGACTATGACCAAGTTGAACAAAGAGTGCTTCAAGTTGCTTACGACTAATGTTGCTGCGCAGCATGGTCTATAAGCTGTCTGGGTCATAAAGACTGGTTTTGTCGGACTTAGTCCTAGCCGGTAGCAACAGTGTGGACCAGCCTTGCTAGACTAAAATTGTACCCAGCATTGTGTCTTGGACATGGTTCCAAAAATATTGTGAGAGACTCCCTTCAACTTTAACAGAACCTCAATTATTCAAATGCTGGATCTCACAGCTGGATCTCCTTGATTTGAATGTGTCTTCTGTACACGCGGGAGCGTGCCGGAGTTTCCATTGCAAACTCTCCACTATATAAGCGAGAGCACCCCTGCCAGGTGTAGCCGATTTTCCACTGCAACCTTTGTACCAATGCACATTCTATACCAGATCAGAACATTTTAATCAAATCGTTTAACCTCTTTCCCAGTGGCGTCACAAGGGGGGGGGGGGAGCTTCTTCTCCTGTTATACGTTAAATGATAACACTTTGTTTGCTGGTTGAAATCTATATCAGCCTATGTGCAACGCAGCAAACAAAAAAACAGGGTGTTCGACATCTTAATTTAAGCTGATTTTTTCATTTGTGAGGACATGCAATTGCTTAATTAATCATTAGATATTTGTTTTTTGTTTTTTTTAATTCTTGCTTAAAAATTGTTTAGCCCATTTTTTGGGGGGTCTGAAATTTTGGTCGTGTTGCGCGGCTCCGGTAAAAGCGGGTTGTTTTTGAGATTTTCAAGATCCCGTACAGCCGACAATACACCAGTGACGTAGGTAGAGGGGAGTCGGGGGGAGTTTTCGAGGGAAAGCCCTCTTCTGCCTGCCTCTTTCTCCTCCTCGTCGCTCCTCCTCCTGCTCCTCCTCCCTCCCGCTTGGTGCGTTATGGGAGACGTCCCGGTATTTATCCAACGCGCGCTTCACCACGGTGCTTTATGGCACGTTTCTCATGATGCACCGTGCGGATTTACGCCCAGCGGCGACGCGTCACGATGACGCGTTACGGCTACCGTTGCGGTCGCCGTCGCCGTAACCGTAGCGCGTCAGCGTAACGATGTTTCCGTGACGCGTCGGCGTAACGCTTTCGGGACGGGTCTGCCGTCGGCGCTGGCCATCCCTACTGAAAAACCCGGATAAACTTTTTCCAGATTACACTCTATCCGGATTATGGTACTGGAAATAGCATTCTGGAAAAATGATTCTGGAAACATGATTCTGGAAACATGATTCTGGAAATATTGTTCTGGAAATATTATTCTGGAAAGGTCATTCTGGAAAGGTCATTCTGGAAAGGTCATTCTGGATTTATCCATTCTGGAAATTGTCGAAAACTGAGAAATATCCGGATGGGTGTAATCTGGAATATATGTGGATGGATGTAACTGGTATTTACCTAGATCGGGAACTGGAAACGAAATGGCTTGATCTACATTAGATATTCAAACACCATTAATGCATCCTTTACTGTGTGGGGTTCTTTTTGGAGGTCCCTCTACTAATAATCGCCACCCGATCGGTATGCGATCCGCCCGTCACCCAGGGAGTGACATAACACAACGAGAAGACAGCGAATGGGTTTACTGTACCTCTCGGTTGCCCGTCGTCGAGAGCCGGCAGTCCAGGCACGCCGACCCTTGTTGTCGCCCGTCGATCAGAGCTCACAGTCGGAGTCCGTGTCCAGGCCTGCGGATCGCCTTTCCCACGCCAGCGCTGCGTAGGCTGGCTATCCCGGGCAATCAATGCCCGAGTCTCGCTGCAGAACCACCCCGAGATCGTCATAGCCCAGGTCATATGGCCAGGGCTCGCCGTTTCCACCGGTCTTGCTCCAGACCTCGCTGGTGGACCACTCCGGCCAGGCCAGCGCCGGCTCCAACGTTCCTGGTACCAGCTTCAGCCTCGCTCAGCTCGCACTCTCTCGCGCCAGCTCGTGACTTCTCCGCCGACCGCCTGTCACGTGCCTCTGCCTCGTCTTTCACCCTCGGCTCCCACAACTGATAGTGTTTGTTTTTATCAAGAAGTTCCTGGAACCCCACTAAAATATTCATACTACAGATGTCTCAATGAGGCTATAAAAGTAGAGCAAGTCTGCCACTCAGAGAAACATATTACAGAACACACAATACAAATTATGAAATTCTCCCCTTTATTTAAACACTCTCGTAAAGAAAGGAAAGTTTTTAGGATGCATCCTTCTTCTGTTTTTTCTTCTCTGCCCTGATGGCGGCCCTCTCGTCAGCTCTGTTATTGTCGACGAGCCAATTTGACAGAGTGTTCCGCAAGGCCCCCAGTCTGCCCTCGGGTGTTTCACCCGCCCTCTGCAACGTCTCGATCCTCAAGCGAAGCGCCACTGCAAAGCAATCAATAACATAAGACTATAAACTTTTTTCTTCAATAACATATAACATTTCGTAATCCAAATTTAATTGATATATGCCATAATGATACAGGCTTAATTAGAAAACAATGGTGAGAACAAAAAGCCCAAATTAGATGTTTTGCTTGCTCCGTGTTTCAACAATTTTTTGCTATGGTCAAAGCTTGGTATCCGAGTCCCCTACTGCTGTAAGAACATATGGTTTATTATATCAAACTCATGCCTTTGACATGATTGTCTCACTGCTTTGCTCTGACCCACACGAGTTCAAGCTTTACTACTTTGTGCTGGCTTGCAGAAGCGGCTGGTGTGGAGAGGCATTTAGTTTAGCTTGTTGGGCTCAAAAATGTTGCTCGCTCTGATAGGTTTTATTATTATTATTATTAGCATCCAAGCGTTCACACAGTAGTGACAGAGTATGACGACTCCTTACAACCGCTTACAAGACGGAACTGCCTAGCTTCCCTACCGACCTAGGGAAACTTCCTAGCTCCTCTTTGCTCGCTATGCGAACCCGACTCCATGTTTTCATGTCTATGCAACGTCTGTGTCAATGTCGGTATGTGTGCAGTTGTGGACTATCAGAGGATTACAATGGGACGACATTCATCATCTAGTTTAAAAGACCAACAGGAGAAGTACTTCCCGCTTTCTTTAAGACTGTTCGTTGCTTGCTGGAGCAGTAACTAGGCCTACGTGACCCATGGGGACGAGGTGGAAGCTTTGCTTGCTCGTTCCTGCAGTATCTCACTAGTCGGGTGGTGATATGGGCGATACCGTGGGTGGGGGAGCGGTGGATGGTGTTTTTGTATTCTCATTGCCAATCTCTGGTATAAAAAGGAGTTAGCGCTATCGTTTCGTCATGGTAATCGGTAAAGTTGGCCGTTGCTAGGATTGCGATAATAAATATACGTTCAGCAGAAAGCAACGGAGCGATCAAAGGGCCGTGGCAAGCATTCTGGATGTGTTGAAAATTATGGGCTGGTTGTTATAGGCAACTTTAATTTCAAAGAGGGTTAGACAAGTCGAGTCTGTAGCTGTGATCTTTTCTACAGTCAGCCTTCGTAATTTCGTACTGAATAACTTTCATCAGACCTCTGCCACACATGAGGCTCGATTTTCATTAATAGCATCTGCTACTGACCTCTATTTAAGTAAACTGGAACAAAAGCTAGGGCCGGGTGCACTATGTGTTACATTTTTGTTACGATGCCGCCAGCACAAAAATCACCTTACCGAAAAAAGCTACACGTATTGCGGAACACAGTTTGTTGCTAGTTTTGTTTACCGAAAGCTGTTGGGCAACCGAGCGAACATCCAACTAGTTGACAGGCTCGTGATGAACATCCGTTGATATTGCCAACGTCCTTCGTCCGCGTCGGAAGAAACGAGGTAGAGATCTCACGTTTCCCTAGCTTCCTTACGGCACATTGCGCATCTCGTTGTAAGCGGTCGTAAGGAGTCGCTGTTGCATTCGGTTGCTACAGTGTGAACCAGCCCTTATGCACCGTGCAGCTTCTAAACTCAACTGCAAGCACACCGCTATTGTGGAGTAATAAATACACGTTTCCCTGCGCTGTCATTGAAAGGTTAGAGTTTGGACTAGAGATTTTCTAAACCACCCACCTTCCATCGCGTCGACCTTTATCGGGGTCAGCTCCTCCTTGGCTGTTGCCCCATCCTTGACCAGTCGCCTGCAGGCCTTTCCACTCACACTCCTGTCTAAGAGCTCGTCAGCCCTCCAAAGGCCACGAGCCACTAAACCAATGAATTTGGAGTCCGTATTGCCTTTTGAAAGGCAATTAGCAAGGTGCTTTTTCGCAATATAAACACCATTTCTCAGGTGCACCTGAAGAAAGACAAAAAGGAACAATTCAGTGTTTGGCCCTCCTTGTAAGAAAGAAGGGATGGGCTGAATATTCGGCTATTACGAATAGCCCACCGAATTCTGTTCTACTCGGCATTCGCTTCAAATCGAATTTAAGTATTCAACAATATCAAATTATTCGACCTTTCCGAATACTCTGGCTTGGATTTCTGGCCAAGTGGCACAAGCTTCCAACCATTTCGACCATTTTGTGCTTCCAAACTCAGTACACTTGCAATTAACAATTACAGTACTTCTAAAACCAAATAAGGATAAATATAAAACCATAGTTTAAACATATCTTGTGGTATTTGTTGCTTGTACTATTCGAACTATTCGATTCGAAATTATTCGGCCAAAATGACTATTTGCTTTGAATTCGATTCGGACCCTAATCCTCTATTCACCCATGCCTATAAAAAGCTGTTTGCAATAAATATTGGTGATAAACATAAAATTGTGTCACACCATCTCAGGGGTGTTGAAGAATTATGGTATAAGTACTCTTACATCCTTTGTGCAGATTGCAGATTCTCACACTATTTAAAATGTTTATTGAAAATTCTAGCAAGTGAGTAAACCAGAGAATAAAGGAGTCAGAAAAGGAACTCTGCAAAAAGAGCCCATGGTGATATACTCCATTCCACCTTAAATTGGACCACAGCAGGGGAACGCAGCCAGGCCGACGCAGAGAACATAGCCCGTGATCATCCGGCTGTGCTCGGCGACGCGTGGAGACTAAAGGCTCGTTCACACTCTTGCGACCTCTTAAATCTTGGTTCCTTACAACCTCTTAAACCAGAGGACACAGTGGCGCCATCTATCGGGTTGCAGTGTAAACTTGACGGTCCGGCATATTTTCTATTTTTCCCACGCATTATCCTTTCTTTCTTGGCTCGAAAAACTTTTGGAAACGTTATAAACGAGCCTTTCTCATAGGTATTACGCTCATTCGACCTCGGAAAAGCCGCAAAACCGTCGCTCTTGTAAAATGCAGTTCCACGATCACCGCTTAGATGGCGCCAGAAATGAAATATTAAGAAGTTTTAACAGATCTGGTCTCTCTCGGTCGTACTCGGTTGCAAGAGTGTGAACGGGCCTTAAGTCATGTGACACGCTGGCAGCCTTTAATTGGCCATGATAGTTCGTAGCTTCCAGTGCGGTTCAACGTAAGGTGAGACAGGGTATAGCAGTTCAATATACGTTGTCTGAATAAGAAAATTTGGAGTAAAAGCAATGTTTTTCAGCACACAGCTACTTCAAAAACCAAGGAAGTTCATTACTGACTTTCGAAGAATTTGAAGTAAGCCATGGCACTTTCTTAACTTCCAAGAAATGTGTTAACCATAGAAGACAGCTGATAGAAGTGTGCTTTCATAGAATTAAAAAAACCTGAACTTTTTTATAAAGATGCTATATTTTACAACTTAGAGTGCCCTCAACAAGATGCTGAAGTGTGTAAAAGCCCAGTTTTGGAACAAATATAGTTTTCACATAGAGAACATTGAACTTCTGCGGCAATTATGGTAGCACAGGCTGTTTTGAAGTCACAGAAAGTGGGCAGCGATTGCTGGTTGCTTGCTGCAAGTGACACAAGTCTGTCAATGCGAGCAGTTTGAGGTTGCTATATTTCATTTCAGCTTCCGTCCGAGCGCAGCCAAAGCTACGTGTGGCCGGAGCCAATCACACGCCGGCAATAGGTCACGCGATCTCGCCTGCACTTTTGTATCACTCCGCTGCGCCGCTGGTCGTCCGCGCCACCCGCGCTCGCCGAGTATTTCGTCTGCTACGGGTGTATCAACGGTATCGTCTGCTACAGGTTTAAAAAGTGCCCTTTCACGCTCTGAAGTTTAGTCACAGGGGATGTCAGTACGTAGGCTGGCCGCTGGCATCTGTGTCCGAGCTTTCCACCTGTTCGGCATAGTTTCGAGATGTAGCACACATTGCAAGGTGCCCGAAGACCCGGCCGTGATTAAGATGCAATTAATGCACAGGTGCAATGTTTCCTTGTATTGTCTGGATATACCAGGGCTCAGAGGCGCAGTCCTTTCCACCAGCTTCTCGGCGTTCAATGTGATCGGCAGGTAAAGGGTGCCCTGATTTCGCCGCGTATCAGTGAATTGTAGTGGCCCGGACACTTTTCGTGTTTACAACGCATTCGTGGTACGACGCGGCCAGAGTCTCCTGCCGAATTTGAAAGTAGACATTCATCACGACCTCTCGACGCCCAAACGTGCCTTTGCGAAAGGACGTTTTGAAGCGACTCGGTGAGGAAACCAGCGAAGCACGTGATTCGGCCATTACGGGAACGAAATCACACAGAAAAAAGGACCGCAGCAGCCGTGTTGCCAGCGGATGTACGTGTTTTCACCAAACCACATGCATTTACATATATTAATAAAAACATAAACTTCAGATATTTAATTCCTTTAGTTGCAAATCATTCTCAGCAGTACACATCTGCAATATTGTGCAATGTTTACGCACAAAACAGTTATTTTAGAAAGATTACTCTTGCGGACTACTTTGTGGTGCGTAGGAATGCCCTTCTCGAAGTTGCGAACCATCCCTCAGCCTTTGGCTGCGCTCGGACGGAAGGTGAAACGAAGTATAGGATGAAGATCACGGGACAGGACGGCTTTTGACCTCTACAAATTTACAATACGAATTTAGAAATGTTATTTGAGACACGAAAAATTTGCTTGTTCTTGGATGAAAATGTTTTTCATGGGCATAAAAGCTGCGACTGCATTTTGATGGCGCTGATCTTGGCTGTTTGGGGTTGTGGAGCAGAAATGGTTGTCTAAAACTCTCTGGCACGCTCTCCATTAATGTCACCATGTGCACTGTCTACAAAGCACACGAAATAGTAAATGTCTAATACTTCCTAATATCATGCAGAAAAATAAAAGGCACTAGAGGGGTCCACTCGAAGGAAATAAAAGATTTGTGTGCTCATACCCTCTCGCCAACCTCGGCCAGCTCAGCCGGATAGGCCGGGGTCGGTGCACCTTGCAGTGGTGCAGCATCCGCCACCCCGCCAAGTAGTGCAGCAGCTGGTGGTAGTGAAGGCTCCCTTACGGCCTCAGGCGGCGCCCCAGCCTGTGGTGATGCTGCTTCTCCGATGACCCTTTGCCGTGCCCCATCCACCAGCACTGCAGCCTGGGGCTGTGCAGCCTCTACATTGTCCACTGCGAAATTTGACAAACGGTTAAATTTAGCAAAGATAAAATAATTGCTTTATTTCCACTACAGCATTTGAGCCAGTGTTGCCAACCGTAGGGTAATTACCCTACTTGTAGGGTATTTTAGGCATTTTTGGTACATTGTAGGGTTGTAGGGCCGTCCGGCTATTTCCCCGCCAAAAGTAGGGTATTTTCAGACGTTGCATCTTCAACGGCCATCATAATACAACCAAAAAAAAACAGAGTAAAAAAAAAGCTGCCGTGCAAGTTTTGCTTAGCTTTGCCACATTACGCCATGTGCTGCCACATTACGACATCATGCAAAACGAAAGCATCCAAGTTGCAAGACGTGCTAACAGAGATCACCACACACCAAGTTGGAGAGTATTGGAGAGCTGGAGCAAGTGGGAGAGGTGGGAAGAGTGGGAGTTGCGCAGAGGGAGTTTGGAGCCAGAAGAGGTATCTTCCCATTGGACATGATCCCACCAATTTTTCTCTGGTGGCTCTGGTCCATCCGGCGGTCCTTGTTACACCTGCAAAACATGTGGCACCGCGGGCGAAACCACCCCGAGCGCACCAGAACCGGCAGCCACCAGTTCAACTGGACTTTTCTACGCGCTGACGTCATGTGCGCATGCTGCAAATAACCATAGCTGGAACTACCACTCGTCCTGGGCGCTCTTTTGTTATGGTGCGTTGCAATTAACTCTTTCCTTACCACGCCCATAGAGTGCCGATCACCGATGGTCGCCGAGTTTTAGCGACGTTTTAGCGAACGAAGCCGAAACCATGACGTTTCATCGAATGACACTTTAGCGAATACGGAAGAGCCACCGGTTTCCTATCCCCCCGGGTGTAATAGCCTAGTTTGTCGAAATAGTACCCTAGTTTGACGAATCCCTAGGCGGTACACCCACAGAAGCTAATATACCGCTCGGATTAGCTTCCTTTTGTAAAAAGCCGCCTTGTCTGTCGCCGCGAGTGCTGGTCCCACGCAGCCCAGTTTTTAATTTGACGACGAATCGGCTAACCATGTTGGTTGGGGATGTCTGTGCGCTCGCTACATCCCTGTTGTGCTGATGCTACACAGCGCACATGCAAACATGGTGTTCTAGAATAACGCAGGTATGCACGTGCATGCTTGCCCTGTCGCTTTCTACTATATGAATATTACTCTGTATCATCATAATCCATGCAACAGTATTATTTGAACAAAGATGTGCCTCGTATGGTAAAATGTAGGGTAAGAAGAAACATTCGTAGGGTAATGTAGGGATTTCTGGACGCTGGCGTGGGGTATTTTCGAAAAATAGGTTGGCAACACTGATTTGAGCCCATGTGTGCACTGAAAAATCAAATAATGCTAAGGCAGCCCTGGTTTGGGGAAGTTTAATTGCATTGCCACCAAGCTGCATACCAGTAAATATTTGCAACTTTATCAGTTTGCATCGCTTCAAGTTGGCACCATTATTTGTGATAGTAAAAAAAATCGCCCTTTGGGGAGTATTGTTTCCAAATTTCAGTATATAAATTGCTGCATTGTTTGTGTGCAAATGAAAGGAGCTATGCATCTAGTGAAGAACACCTTCTGTAAGAAAAGCAATGTAAACACATTGCTTTTCTACAAAACTACAGTATGGGCAACTTCTGGCCAGTACCGTAACTGCTCCAGAAATATCCTCGAGTAATGACAACCAAAGAAATATAACTAATGTAAATTACAATAAACACGAATTCTAGTTAATTAGAAAAATTTTGTTTACAAATTATGTTTAAAAGATCTGCTTCAGATTCCTTGGCAGTAAAAATTTAACTACAAAATACTGCACTTATTTTTCAGTAGAACTGCTACACTTTGACAGTCCTACAATCGTTAGAAGCTTGCACATGCTTAAAAACGCCAATTTAGGTGTCACCAGTTTACCGAGCAACTGCTGGAAGGGGGCTTCTGTGAAGTGTTGTTGGGTTTCTAATCGGCAAAGAGGTAGTGGCCAAAGGCATTACTGCCCGACTGGGTTGAAATGTCTTTTGTATTGTTTGTAAACTATTGTAATATTTATCATAAACCCTTCATTTAGAAAGACTACAAAAGGGATGGTGTAACCTTAAAATTTAAGCAAAAAAATTGAAGCTATTAAGATTTCAGGACCAGTCCGTTTTACAGGTGATGGTGCGGTGTGGGCAAAGAGTTGCTGATGGCTGGTAGCCATGTCTAAAACAGCTCAAGGGCCCTGCCAGATAAACACTTAAATATTCTTGATGATCAGTATATGTATAACAACAAGAGGCAAAGTCACTCATTAGCAAGAGATCAAGTTGGTCCTATGTTTTGACATCTTCATTTTTCATTATCTTTGTTCTTAGAACCAACCTTTTGCTGTATAGTAATGCACAGCTGAAATTATATTAAAGTTATGCAAAGTAATGTGTTCATAGCATTGCAGATAATCTGATATGACATGCATCCAGCATCACCTTGTTCATCCAGCATGTCTTCTGGTCCAAAGTCACCTTGTTCATTCAGCATGTCTTCTGATCCAAAGAGATTGCGGGTCTCCAGAGTTTGAAACAGTGACCTTCGAACAAGGCCAGTGCCCCTTGTAGACACTAAGGAAAGTAAATAAAGGATTAAGAAGGTGCAACTGTCAAGTAACAAGGGTTATGACACCATTTCAGTCTTGTAATGTGAAATCATAACAGTATGACCAAATTTATGGCCCCATATTCTTTCTTAAAGTTAGTGATTATTGGTCCAGAAAGGCCATGCAATGCTGGTCTCTATACCAAAGCAAGTTTCAAATATGTGTGTCATTAAAAGATCCTACTCTTTTCATGCATTAAGGGAAACTCCGCTTCATTTTTGTTTTTGAAAAAACAATGCAGTTTTCTTCAGTATCACCTAGGAAGACCACGCGTCAAATATTACGACGCAGTTCTGTCTAAATGATTCTTCAACGGTCCCGCAAACTTCGCAACTCGCCAAGTTGCCGAAATCGGCAGACTCGAGCGGGCGAACTCAGGCGAAACCAACAGCGCAGTCAAGGCTATGGCATGGGCAAAGCCAACATTGAGCTAAACGTCATCACCATTGCCCTCATTTGCTTGTTTCTACTTCTCCGGGCAAGCGTAACGGGTGACGTCAGCAACGTTTCCTCTCGGCACTCAAGGGTGTCTACGTGATTGGCGTAACGCGCCTGTGCAGCGCGCTTCTTAGGAGCTGTCCGGCCGCCCCGCCGGTTCCTTTGCTACCATTGTTCTTGCATCACAACCGCCATCGTCGTCTCACCGTTTGTGATTATTGTCTCTCGGGGTTTCGTCCACACTATGGACACTATGTGTGCAGACGTATGCCGCACTTGTGCAGACGTTGTTGAATGTCATTGACACCAAAACGTGGTGAAGAGTGTGGTGCAGACTAAAGAGTGCAGACGACACTTGCACCTGGCACGCACCCACCCCAATCCCGCCCGTCGTTGCGTAGCAGGTGACGTGACATCTTGTACCACGTGATGGCCATGTTCTTGGCGGCTTGAGGCCAATGTTGCTGGACGGAGCCGAAGTTTCAGTTTTGATTTCTGCTCGTGTTTGAAATTAGATTTAAAAATATATACCCCATTTTTTGCAAAGCAAATGACGTGGTGTCTTTTACTAGGGCGTTTTAATGCGAAATCGCTCATTATCCCGAAATCTTCGGAATGGAGCGGAGTTGCCCTTTAAAGGCAAAAAACATGTAGACCTTACAATTCCTTTGAAGGGAAAAGAAGTGGGTTATTTGCCGTTGTTTGTTTTCATGTAGAAACAGCGCAACTGAGAAGCATGAAGAAAAGAAGTGGACAACATGCAGCGCTCATTTGTCCACTTCTTTTCATACTTGTCAGTTGCATTGTCTCCATATGAATAGTATGTACCAACTCGCCCAGTTATCCTGTCTTATTTGTTTGACAACAAACTCACTGGTACCATCTATTCAGCACAATTCTGCTGGGTATATTTTTTTTTTAAACTTCATTAGTTCGCTTTATAAACAGGAGTGAAATACTGAGAACATTTCTCAAACAAAAATTGTAAATTATGCTTCGCAAAAAAATTAAACTGTTTTCTAGTTTAGGACTGGAAGCATTTAGGAGCTTATTGTAACACAGGCATCTCCACGTTTCAACTCCTGCGAGAAACAGCAAATATTCCTGGTTCAGTGTTTTCGGGGTATATTTTTTCTTGAAGACTCTGTGATTTTGCTGTCAGCAAGAAATCGGCGTTCATCGGGCCTTATGTTTTTTTATTTTTATTTTATTTAACAATACTGCAGGCCCCGCTAGGGCCCCGGCAGGGGTGGACGTGTAATACATTGTACAGGACATAATAAAAATGAAAAACTTCAATACAATGAAACAACACTCTAACACCAAAATTAGCACAAAAACAAAAATCAGACCAAACCGTCAGGCTTGTAGAGCTCGTAGCTGTTCAAGAAAGTCATCCGGCGATGAGCTGTCGACGATCTCTTTAGGGAGTTCATTCCAATCAGTTATTGTTTTTGGAAAAAATCAGTTTTTGAAAGTGTTATTGTTACTGCGATATGGTTCCAGTAACCTACCGTGATTGAATCGCTTGTCACGGCGTAAAACAGGTGTTAGGTAGGGGGAAACGTCAACCTTTAAGTGTCCGTGGTAAAACAAGTATAACAACTTGAGTCTCAAGTGTTTTCGACATAAATGCAGATAATCTAAATGAAGTGTGTCTAACATTTGTGATGGACTGTCTAATCGCCGGAATCTATTGCAAATAAATCTTGCTGCTAGTTTTTGTATTTTTTCTAGTTCTTCGGTGTTCCTTTGTGTGTATGGGTCCCAAAGCACGCACGCTGCTCTAAATGTGGCCTTACTAATGTTCTATAGGCGCTAAGTTTAACAGAGGGCGGGGCTAACGGCAGCTTTCTTCTTAGAGACCACAGAGTCTTGAGTGCAGTGGAGCACACATTGGAAATGTGAGCGTCCCAACTCAAGTTTTTAGTAATTGTCACGCCGAGGTATTTTACTTGCGTTGATTCCCCAAGCCTAACGCTGCCAATTGAGTAAGGAAATGCTTTTACTGTCTTTTTGTTTGTCACTCGGAGCACTGTACATTTATTCAAATTTAATGGCATTTGCCATTCCTCGCACCACTGGAATATGTGTTGAAGAGTTCCGTTCAGTTTAATTTGATCTTCACTGGATTCTATTTCTTTATAGACCACACAATCATCAGCAAAAAGCCGTATATTAACCCCTTCCCCCACAGTTTCAACAATGTCATTTATATAAATAAGAAATAGAATGGGCCCGAGAACTGACCCTTGCGGGACGCCCGATGTGACCGGCAAGGGACCTGAAGAGTGGTGGTTAATTTGTACAAATTGGGAGCGATTCGTAAGATATGAATGAATGAATTCTACTAGGCTGCTTCTCAATCCTATTGCGTACAGTTTTTGTACGAGTTTGTTGTGCGGTACTTTATCAAATGCCTTGGTGAAATCTAGAAAAATGGCGTCAAGCTGCTTTCTTTTGTTAATTGCTAGCGCGAAATCGTGAAATATTGTAACCAGTTGGGTGACCGTCGACAGCCCATGCCGGAAGCCACTTGTAAGCAATTTATTGGTTTCCAAATAGTCCGTAATATGTTTGCTAATAATATGCTCGAGCATTTTACAGCTAACGGAAGTAAGGGATATTGGCCTGTAATTGCACACACTTTGTGCATCCCCACTTTTCAAAACCGGCACAACGCGTGCACAACGCCAGTCTGATGGAAGGGTCCTTCTTCGCAATGACAGGTCAAAAATAACGTACAAATAACGGGACATCCACTCGGCATATCGCCTAAGAAATGCTGACGGTATATTATCTGGTCCACTGGCTTTATTAATATCCAGATTAAGCAAAAGGTTAAAGATACCCTCCTGACTCAAACAGAGCCCTCCCATCAGCGAGCGTGACTCACTTGCTTCATTGTCTGCCGTTTGCCTATAAACACTGAAAACAGACTGAAAGTACTGATTAAACACTACCGCAATCTTTTTAGGATCAGTTACTTGGCAGCCGTCAACAGATATACACTCAACTTCTTTTTCCTTTGTCCCAGATAAGAACTTCCAGAAGTTACTGGGTGCTTCTTTCAGAACGTTGCCGAGAGTGCCCGAAAAAAATGTATCCTTCGCAATCCTAATTTTTTCTTTTAATTCTAGCTGCATGTTGGATATAACTGAACGCTCTTGAGGGTGGTTCCGCCTTTTCCGCTGAAGCCTGCGTTTTACTTGTATTATTTCCCTCGTTATCAATGGATTATTTCGTCGTGATTTTTTTATTTTGTCGGGGATGAACCTGTTGATGCAGTGATTACAAATATTTTTGAATATGGTCCACAAGGTGTCAACCTCACATTCCTGGCTAAAGTAATCAAAATGATTTTCCAAATAGTCCAATATACTAACATCATCGGCGGCGCTGTAATTTTTAACCTTTTTTTAATCTTTTTTTTAATTTTTAATGTTAAAAATTAAAGTGAGACACAGGAGGTGTGATTCCCTGGTACCAAATACCTCAAAAACAGCTCGATTCTGATAAGAGAGGGAAACAAGAAATTGGGTGCTGTACCCTTACCAAGAAAGCTGCCTCACAAATGTGGGTTGAGTTCAGAACGATTCAAGATAATGCTTTAAGTAAGATTGTTTCACGAAACTTGAATTTTTCTTTTAGCCAAGGACGGCTTCCAATTAGGTTTTTTAACTTTTCCCCGATCCCGAGAAAACGGCTAGGTGGTTACTGTTCTAGATTTTTCACTATATACCGAAAACATGGTCCTAAATTTATACCACAATGTATGTTTCAAACAGCGTTGTCGTAAGTGAGCACATCGAGCAGCCATACCACGCCTGCGGCTTGCAGAGTCCGAGATATGAATGGCCTTCTCCACCACCTTGTTGAGCATGGCACTGTCCACTAAAAGAGGCACAAAAAAATTCATTACCTTGTGCTCTGAAAGAGAGCAAAGCAAATCATGCAGCCTCACCACGCTTGCCACTTCCAGCACCACCAACACTGGCGGGATGAATGGTCTTTTGCGGTACTTGGGGTCTATCTTCTGCCAGAAAGGCTGCAGAAAAAAATGTATTGACTTTGCTTTGTTCAAGCATGAAGTCAGCAGATCAATCAGCCTTACCATGGGTGACCCCTGTTGCGCCAGAATGAGTTGTAAAATTGGTGTTTTCTGCACCGTCAGTGGTCATCAAACCTAGAAGATAAAGTACAGAAAAAATGTAATCACCTTGCTTTTGAGAAGAAAATAAAAAAGCTGACTACACAGCAGCCTCACCATGCCTGCCACTTGCAGTGCCACAATATGTGGTAGAAGGGATGGCCTTTTGTGCTACCCTGTTGGTTGTAGCGCCGTCTGCTAAAACAGGAACAGAAAACATGTGATCTTCTTGGACCTAAACGAGCACAAAACCAATCAATCAAGCTGCTGCAGCACCACAATGATTGGCAGGAACAGGAGCAGAAGAGCATCTTATGTAGCAGAGGGTGGAGTTTGCCTGGCTAGATGGCTGGTCAATTACCTTTTATGCCAGTTTGTTGGCCATCGCAACATGTCAGAACAGGTGCAGAAAAAATGTATCCATTTTGCTCTGGATGAGCACGCAATTGGATCAAGTAGACTTCCCTTGCATTCCACTCACAACAGAACTTTGACTAGCGAAAGAGGTAACCTTTTGCACTACACCATTGGTCGTGGCATCGCCTGTTATAACAAAAGCAGAAAAGTACCGATTGAGCTCAAAAATGGCAGATCAAGCAGCCTTACCATGCTTGCCACTCGCTGTGCCGCCAGAGAGATGGAAGGTTTTTGGCACTCCTACAGTTGCCATGGCACCGCCTGCAAGGACCGGGGCCGAAAAGAAGTTACTATCTCAGCTCTAAATAAGCACGAAACTAGCAAATCAAGCAGCCATAACACAACAACGACTGGTGGGACAAATTGTCTCGCATGGCACATCAGAGGCCATGACACCATCTGCTAGAAAAGGTTCAGGAAGAATGTAGCCGCTTTACTCTGACTGTGCACCAAGCAGACGTACCATGCACGCTGACTGGCAGAGCAGCTGCTTCCTGCAATGAGGTGCCTAACATCTTCGAAGCTTCTACAAACAAGAGGAAAAAGAAAACAAGAAAAATTAACTTTTTCCAGCTTGCTATGGCGCAAAATTACAACACTGAAAAACATGGGATCAGATCCACCAACCTGTTAGGCACAGTTTAAAGGGCAACTCCGATTCATTTCAGTGTTGAGAAAATCATGCACTTCTACTTAGTATTATCTAAGAAGCATACACACATCAAATATTAGGATGCAATTTCACCTTATAATTTATTTAAACGGCCAACAAACTTCGAGCAGCCTGAAGTCATCAAAATCTGCTCAATCTAGCGGGCAACGCGCAGCACCGAGCACAGCGCAGTAGCCCTGTTGGCACAGCCAACACTGTGCAGACATCAACAACAAAAAGGAGCGTTCTGTTTGTTCTTTTACATCTCGATCTGCGCCGCCGTTAACGCATGAATGCGAGGGAGAAAAAGAGGGTGGGCAGCGGGGGAGAACTTCGAAACATGCATGCGCAATCGAACCCGCCGGTTCGATTTATGTGCCCTGCTGCATGCAGCATTCAGTCCTGTCGGTTTATGTGCCCTGCTACATCCTCATCACGGCATATTTACATGTAGTTTACTAAAATGTACCTCCCACTAAAGCTTAGCAAAAATTACTTCGACGAACCTTACCCTTTTTGTGTTAAGCACTGCAGCTGCCGTACCGCGGCCACAGCGTCGTCTACTCGGGGCGGGATAACCCCGTCCGTGCGGGCGCCAAATGGATGACGTAGCTCTTCGTGCCACATGGTTTGCTTATAACTCTCTTCTTTGTGACATATAGGACCAGCACTGCGCACCGCCAACAACGTTTCGGTTCGTGATTTTCGTGTTAAGGGGGATTGCAAGTAAACTATTTAACCTTTTGGGAAACAAAATATGCAGAACCGTTTATTAGTATTTATGACGTTATAATCACCTATAATCCCAAAACTTGCAGAACTGACCGGAGTTGCCCTTTCAGCATAAGCACACAATCACAATCCCTTTTGGGAGCTGAAAATCACAAGCTGAGTGCCGCTGATGACACAACACACAAAATGACAGCATGCTTCAGCTATTAGCCCCGAGAACATGGCGTGGCGCCACCTGACGGGCCTATCGTCGTGACGTAGGATGAGGGATCACGTGACCGTATCCTGCACTCTGCGTCAAGAATGGAGTGTCTCGGTCTTCACTTTTTTAATACTACGGGTGTTTAAGGCTTCTTTTAACCCAATGTTTCGTTTCACTACTCGACCCAGTCGAGTTCCTAAATCGGCTACCGTACGAATGCTTCCGGGGAGCCGGTTAGCCGGTTGCAGGCGAGCAGGGAAACGGTCGCTGCACGGAAGCGCGGCGGCGTGGACTGGCGCGGCGGAGGGTACGGGTCAACTTGTCGTTTTCGGCGGCTGTCTCGCGTATCGCAATGAATGCTTACGAAGTGCAACCTACCGTTGAAGGTAGGCGAATTTTTTTTTAACTTCTATTCGACCGGGCACCTTGTTACAACTGTGTACCCTTTTCAGTTGTGCTGTCTGTAAGCAGCATCAATGCGTTCGTGGACAAGGCCCACTAAATGTCCCGCCTGTTGCTTGAGGGCGAAAGTGTTCTTGAAGCGGGACACGTGTTCTGTAGAATCAAGAAGCTGGATAAGGATTGCTACACGTTCATTGGATTCGTACTCCAAACGTCGGCACTCACTTCGTACCCGCACGAGCTGGATGGAAGAAACGTCGGTGACACATCGAGCTCCTGCAAAGCACGGGTGAAACCGTGAAGGAACATGCCGTGTATCATTACTTGGTTAGGTTGTATGTACCCACCGGCCAGCGTGCTGTGAAATCGATCGAGCTCGTGGCCAGAGCCGGGAGCGAAACAACTGGGGCACTCAGACAGTTGCGTTTGATTGCGTTTGACTGCGTTTGGCTGCGTTTCGGCTGCGAGAAACCAGGACATTCCTGCTGCTTATATCGCGTGCAAACATGATTCCTTGAATTGGATTCCACGCTTCATACGAAGTACAGATGTGCCGGTGTTTCGCTTTCGGTTCTCAACACAACGCAGTTAAACGCATTCATGAACGCAAGTGTCTCAACCGGCCTTTAGAAATTGCGATTTGCGATAAGCGGTGAAGTGAAGCGCCTTTTTCCAAATATAATCGGTCGTCTCCCGTTGTTATCGTAGCTCAGGAATAAAGAAAACAAATTCTCGTGGCTCAGTGGTAACATGCTCGCTTCCCAAGTCGCGAGTCGCAAAATCAATACAATGCAACTAATTTTTTTTTTTTTTTACGTTTTTGAAGCGCAGGTTTTGTAACTTTTCTGCGATGTCGGAATTTTCGAGCGACGAATATTAAAGCTTGTTGATAACATTTAATTTCATAAACAAATATCAGACCATTCAAAGGCCAATGACATTTCGTGTACAGCATCACTGTTTTTCTTTTTGTAAAGAAAGATTATGCAAATAGTTTCTGTAGCTAGGGGTATTAGAGTTGTAGAATTGTTTTATTTGGGCTCCTACAAGATAAGCAGATAGGTTACAAAAATAAAAATATTACTTGCTAATACGAGTGCAGCTACTTGCATCAGCAATCTTTAAAGTAAAATAAATAAAGCCACGTAACATTCTCACATTTATGCAGCTGCTGGTTGCTTAAATACCACTAAGCTGTGAGTGATGTTTGCATTAAAATAGTCAGTGAAATTTTATGGCTTGTTACCCTCTGTAAATTACTGTTTCAAGTCTATTAGCACTCAGCTCTACTTGCATTGCGTGACGCCAACTTGTACATACATTTTTAACCCGATTATTCAAATAATATTGAAGCTGTATGAGAAAGGTACTGCCACGCAGGGTGAGACTGTTCACATTTTATGAATCATATTGGAATGCTTCTCCTTAGGGTAGATGTGGTAGCTGATATGTGGGTCGGTCGCGTAACTGCGGCATTGCGGCCCCGAACAGTACCTTACCATTGCTCCCTGAGCTCGACAGCTGCCGAAGCCGATCCACGCCTAAACTGATCAAGCTTCGAACACAGAAAAAAATGCGAAAGTACCGATTGAAGGGCTTCCGAAGGCCCCGACCAAAGCAAGGCGGAATAGCTGGCCTTATCACGTGATCCTCCATCCTACGTCACGGTCGAGCGATCGCAGCGCTCCAATCGGTCCCGCTCGGGGCCAATACCAGTGAGCTACAAATGCATTAAATGATCACAGAATTAAAAACTAAATTACTGTAAAACACCAAGTGCCCATATTGGTGCAGACACACACCACAGTTGTTTGCAAACTGTGCAGATGGTTAAGATACATGCATATGTGAACTTAACTTCTGCAAGTCTGAATCTAAATCTTTTTCTTAATTCTCTAGCATCTCTGGGTGATGGTTGTTGAGTATGTGACAGTATGAACAGCTCAATAAAGGGCAGAGTACTACAAAGAGAATACATCAACTTGTTTTACGTATTTCAAGCTTTCAGGTTTCATGCAGACAATGAGTATGAAGAGGGTAAATCTCTGAAAAAGAGCAATAACTCGGTGAATGTTATAGAGTATTTAGGCATCTTACCAATCTTGTCAAGTAAAACCAGAGTTAGACGCTGGATTGTGTCTTGATTTTTTTCAAGTTTCTTTTTCAAAACTTCATTCTCCCGATGTGCTTTCTTGAGGAGGCGTTTCGGAACAAGCTCGTCCCCACTTGAGTCACTCTCACTCCCGGGAAGCCCTTTCTTCTTTTGAAGGATCTCAGCCATCATCTTCCTCTTGGCCTTTGCCCTGTTGGCCTTTTGAGCTTTTGACAGCGTGGTAGCTGCACGGGCAGGTGTGGCCTACGTGAGGAGTTTCGAAGAGACAATTATAAGCACGCTTTGATGAGTACAGCACTTGCGTAATGACCAAAAATATATGTTGCCATACATAAAGGGCAAATATAATTAAATTGACGAAATGTAAGTGAAGTAAAAAAATTGAAAACTCCACTAAAAATATTGGTCTGCTATGACAGTAAAATTTATGTTGGCTGAGGAGGGCCCTGGCACTGTGTGCAGGCAAGCATTTACACCGCAGTCCGAGAATTCTCAATAACTGCACTTCTGCTTTAACCTCTCCCTTGCTAAAGTAAGAGCTTTGTAAGGTCCAATGAGCCTAAAAAAATCTGAGACTGAACTCTTTTTAAAAAAATCTACAATACAACTACATTGTCCCGAGTGTACGTAAAAGCGTAATGTGTGGGTTTCGGAAGAAAAAATCAATGCCGAAATAAGCTTTAAAATCTACAAGGTTTTGAGGTTAATTTTGGCGCTGGTTTGCAAAAGAACACATCATCACTTTGGCGAAAATGGGAGCTAGGAGTAGCATGTTTATAACTGTGACATACCACATTTCCATCGTCAAATATCTTGGGGATTACCATACGTTTTTTCTTGGCCATCTCGGTGAGGAGGCTTTCTCGAGTCTCTGAAGAGAGGTTGAACCATTATTTGCACGGACCCAACCAATCAGATACTGTAAACGACTTAATTTTCGCAAGGCCCTCATTTTAGCAGAATTTCATGAAGCGCCGGAGATTCACGAAATATAGGTCTCGTGAACGATTTCGGTAAAAAGTAAACACATTGAAGCTATATTGATATCCCACCGCCTCGCGAAAATCAGAACCCAAGCATAATTCCAAAACTTAAGCAACCTAAATTGCGAAATATTGAGCCCGTGAAAAATAAGTTGTTTATGATATATTACCTACAATGCCATGCATGAGTTTAGTATACCCTATTCTTTACTCACACACGGAAATGCCCGTTGCAACACCAATGATCAACACAATTAACTGCTGTCAGCCCTAAAACCTCGTGAGAGAAAAATGTGTTGTTAAGTTTTGTATGAGAGCGAATCAGAAAGTCTTTGCCCCTATTTTTTATTAGCCAAAATAAGGTACTTACAGGTAATGACAAATATACATACTATTCTCCGTACCTTACACTATTTTTCCACATAGTCCTCACAACGGTTCAGGCATTTGTCCCATCTCAGCACTAAATTTGAGATGCACCTGTGGTAGAATTCGTCCGGCTGACTGTGGGACCACCGTCGAACCTTCATCGTTGCACGTGAATTGCTGTCCTGCCAGGAACTTCTTCGGCGGACCGAAAACATGGAAATCACTAGGGCGAGGTCCGGACTGTATGGTGGGTAATCAGACTCTCCCAGTGAAATGACCGGAGCTTGTCGGCGGTTCTGATTGCTACATGTGGCCTCGCATTGTCGTGGAGGATAACCACGTTGTCCACATCGGGAATCCCTTTGCGCTCTCGCCTGATGGCAACCAGCACACTTGATAGTGTAGAACAATAACTGTTGGCAGTGATGGTTGCTTATTGTTCCACACTGTCAAGTCTGCTGGCAGCCATCAGGCGAAAGCGCCAAGGGATCCTTGATGTGGACAACGTGGATATCCCTCCACGACAATGGGAGGCCACATGTGGCAATCAGAACCGCCGACAAGCTCCAGTCATTTAACTGGAAGAATCTGGACCACCCACCATAACAGTCCGCTGAAGAAGTTCCTGGCAGGACAGCAATTCACGTGCAACGACGAAGCCAAGACAGCAGTCCGATGGTGTTTCCACAGTCAGCTGGATGAATTCTACCACAGGGGAATCTCAAATTTGGTGATGCGATGAGACAAATGTCTGAGCCGTTGTGGGGACTATGTGGAAAAATAGAGAAAGGTATGGCGAATAGTATGTATATTCGCAATTAGCTGCATGCACCTTATTTGGCTATTTTGGCAGACTCTGATTCACCCTCGTAGCTGATTCTGATTGCAATAGTGGTGCGAGTACCATTGCAATAACTACACAATCTTGTGTTTTGCATTTTTATAATATGGGAAGTAATGCGTGTGCACGTTGCTTTTAGCCGATTCACACGACGGACCGAATCGCGATTTTCGTCCGCGGACCGTGTACCACGTGACCGGCACGTCACCGATTCCTGCGATCCGCGCCTCGTCCGCGGACGCGCGGACTGATAAAGCCGAGCGCCTTTTTCACTCGCGGACTTTTAGCGGGAGATCGACTTGAAAAGCGTTTAGTCTGGCCACGGTACATTGTTTTCTCTTTTTTGTTTTGTTTCTCGGCGATGAAAACAAAAATGGCGCATCGTTGGGTGTTGGGCGTTCGCTGGTTCATTTTGTCGCGCGTTTCTTTGGTTTCACGTGTGAAAGAAACCGCAGAAACTTGTCTGGCTGACGCGACGCAGGTTCCGGTATACTCCTCCGAGTACCGGAACCCCAGCAAACGGGCCCGGGTCGCTAAACTCGTCAGACACAACTTTCTTTGTGTTATGACATAGCGGGGGGAGGAGCTGAAAGATTGCTGCGAAGTTTTCTTTTCTCACAAACCCGCAGATCCGTATATCTTCGTGACGTTTTTCATTGTAAGGGCGAAAAATCCCTACTACTCCCTAGGCGCCGAGCTAGAGCAGCACGAGAAAGCACGCGGAGACGAACGTGGTTCGTACACGTATAATGTCACGATGAAGATTATCAGCTGCGACCTTGATGGTCTCTAAAAAGCACAGCGGAGGCTTGGGTAATTGCATTCTAAAATCGACACCGTCAAAGTTGATAGTCTGGCATCGTTCTTATCTCCGCCGATAAAGCAGAATTTACTAAAAAAACGTCCCTGTCGTCCCTTTTATTTATCTCGGCCTTTTGAATTTGATCAGAGTGTAGCCCGACGTGGCTAGATAACAACCAGCGGAGTAGCATTGTCCACTTTTGGACGGATTTGGCTTCCGGGCAGTTGTCCCCCATCAGCGGGAGATAAAATAATTTTATGATAGACTTTCAAAGATTAGCCAAACTGGGATTAATTCTGCATTCATCAACTGAAATAAGAGTAATGTCAGTTTGTCAATATTGACGGTGATGTTTCGAGAACGCGAGAACACCAAGCTTTCTTCGTACACAACCAAACTTTTCACCGTCGACTCGAACACGCACCATCAAATTTGTCGTTCACAACTGATAATCCTGACCCTGACGTCAGAGTTATGAACTATAAAAGGACGTCACTGAACGCGCCTGCACACAACGAGCCCTGGCACGAGCCTCTCGATTGAAAGTCTGCCATGGCCGCTCGTAAGTTCATGGAACGCGCCCCGTTTTAATTCCAGAATCTCTAGAACCATAATTTCGAAAATTGCACGCTGTGCTGTTCCTCGTCATCGCTCAGTTAGAACGCCTCTAAGCAGGGTCGTCGAAACAGAAGAACGGGGAGGGGGGCGATTCACCCCCCCCCCCCCCCAAGTGGCGTCGAAAAAGGGAGCGCAAAAGGCATAAGGGTGTAAAGAGGGGGGAGGGGGGGGGGGATATCGCCCCAGCCCCGGACTATAGCATTTCAGAGAGTTATAATTAAAAAAAAATGACAGACGTTTGCAGTTCTCTGTAATGTCGAATTAAAGCGCAGCTCTTGAGGAGGAGGAGGGGAGGGTACGGAAGGGAGGGTATGCCCCTCCACCCCCCCCTCTCTTCCTATCCTGCTTGCCTCTCATTTAGCGGGGAAACCTAATTGATGTTAAAATTACGTGACGTCAATTTCCCCGCTAAATTTAGTGAAAAAACGTCCCATAATGCAACGCGCGCGCGGTTACGCCGACGGCGACGCCGATCAAGCTCGAAACGGGCGCATAAGAGTTGCGCTCTAAGAATTCGGGGGAAGGGATATCCCCCTTCTTCACTACTATCACCCCATCCTCTCTCTCTCTCTCCCGAACAATTTCTATGGCCCTTCCTTACCCCTATTTGAGTGTGTGTTTGTGTTGGTTATACCTTTTTTTCCCCGTTCCACGGCTTTTCCTCGCCATCCCCCCTCGCCCCCTCATCTCTCAGACATTACCGACGTCTCTATACATAACGCTTGTGGGTGACCCCGGTGGCGTTGTTAACAGTGGCGGAAGATGAGCTCTAAGACCGCATACACCGCGCACGGCTCCACAATATCACAAAGTTTAATCTTCGCCTCGATTCCGAAGCGAAGATTTTGGCCTCAAATAACTCCTTCCCAAAGTTGTGAAACGTCACTTTGTCGTCACCAATAACTTCCACAAACGACAATCTTGCGGCGACAAAGTTCAGAGTATTTACAGCCCGCCTAGGTACAATCTGCGTTTCATTGATTCTATCGCGGCGTAGGGATGTAGGGACACGCAGGCGCGACGTCATCAGTGCAGCCCGTTCAATCGGCTGGCCCCACGGTGTTGCTCGCGCGCGCTCCGATGAAGCTCGCTACAACTTTGTGCCTAACATTCTCGCTGGAATTCGAGCACCGAGAGAGCTTGGATGATTGACATCTCGTCCCGCGTGACGCCAACGTCGCGAGTGTCCAATCAGCACGCTCTGCGAACTTCGTGCCCAACTTTGTGTTTGACGAGTTTAGCGACCCAGGAGTTGCCCGTGTGGCTGTCGTTGTCGTTGATTTTCTTTCGTGGGTGGTTACTGCATTCGATGAAGTATATTCTACATCGCTCTCATAGGCGTGTGCTGCAAATGGCGGTCATCTCAACCGGTGTTTGAAGTCAACCCTTGTGACTTAGCTGCAACCCAGTTATAAACTGCACTGTAACTGCGTAGGTTTTGTCACTCGAAAATTGTGGCACCGGAAGAATTGGTGGGCAGTACAGCTGTACAGGCATCGCCAAAATGGGCATGGTTCTTACTAGTCATGGACATGATGTTCCCACAATGCACCACTTGCAAGCCGCACATGCATACACGTTATACTGCATGAGCGCAACTTTGAAGTAGTTCACATCTCCCGTACATTTTCGTTGTCTCTAACACACAATTTGAACTCGCAAATTTGCTCTTACAAGTTTGAATAACCAAACCTTGTCGTTCAGTTGTGCAAAAGTCACGAGCATAGTATAAAATGTCAGGTTTTTCTTCTTTTTTTGTGGGACCATGCTGCGACTTTTTTACTGGTTGTCTATTTTTTTTTTGCGGTGCCACGGTTTTTTGGAGTTAATAAATATTGATATGAGAAGGGTCTTCTTTTCTCGATCAGACCCTGTATTTTCGAGCCCTGTAATGCTCCGAAATTTCGTGAATTGAAATTCGATAGAACAGCGTCCAGTGATTCGAAAAATATGTCACGCGACGAAATTTACACTTATTCAATAAAAGGAAGTTCAATCAAGCGTCAGGTGCTGTAATCAATTGGCATTACTCAAACGCACGAGACTGCAGCGGCTACGGTGCTCATGGGCGCCTTGACACACGCTAAAGGCCGGTTCAGACACTTGCGTTTGAGTGCGTTGCGGCGAGAACCGAAAGCGAGTCACCGGCACATCTGTGCTTCGTATGAAGCATGGAATCCTATTCAAGGAATCTTCTCGGCACGCGATATAAGCAGCAGGGATGTCCTGGTGTCTCGCTGCCACAACGCAGTCAAACGCAGTCAAACGCAACTATATGAACCAGGCTTAACACTAAGGTGCTCATGTGCGCCTTGACACACGCTAACACGTGAAGGCACCCAAGACGCGACGTCTAAACCTTTCCCGATATGACGCGCACTTTCCGGATCTGTCAAACAAACGAAATGCGTTAACAGAAAAGCAACAGTTTCCACTGCAAGCCACTGAAAGGTTGGGCAGTGAATCAAGAAGGCAGAGATCTTTACGAAAACTTACCGCCGAGAAGCAGCACGTTGCTTTCATAATGGCCTTCATCTTCTCCGTCGCTCGCTCGCCAATAGGCTTGCACAGACTCCGTCGGGATGTCCTCTGTCGATTTCGGCGCAAAGTTCTTTACCAACGAGGTAGGCATGACAGCCCGAATATTATCATATTTATACTGGATTAATGCGTACATCCTTGCAGCTCAGCACAACAATGAAACACTCCAAGCAATCCGAGGCTGGATTGAATTGGATTGGGTTGGATAGGATCAGAGCATAAGTTAACCAAACTTCACAAAATGCACGGGTTGTAGGGGTTGTAGCGGTTGTAGTGATTAGAGTAGAGGAGGAGAAATTTAACCAACAATTACACAAAGAATGTATATACTGAGCCCCAAGCTGAGCCTTAAAAAATATTAAGTTCTTTAAAAGTATGTGAAATCTGTGAAATACTTTTCCAAGGGTTAAATCAAAAACGACTGAGTCTGTTTTAATTGTGCTCTTGCTTGCGCCACCTAGCTGGTGGTTTCTCTTTTGTTTTTGTTCTAATTTTTTTTATTCATCTCATATCGACAATGTTTTCTTCTTTTTTATTGTTAAACGCGTTTGCGACGTTTTCTTGGGAGCGAGCGCCCCGATGCAAAAGGGTTTTGGTGCTACTGAATACTGAATAGAACGAAGTGGAAGCTCCTCCCACCTCTTTCCACTTCAGCAGAGCGAACGCTGGAGGGAGGCGACCTCAACTCCAGCGTTCGCTTTGCTGAAGTGGAAAGGGCTGGTGGAGCTTCCACTTCGTTCTTGACCTATCACCGACTATAGAATAGATATCAGTGGTAGCAGCACATTAGTTATATCTCCATTTTTTTAGGACAATAAAAAATAAAAAAAAACCGGTGGCCGAGTGGGCTAGCGCACAGCTGCTCGGAGCACGTGGAGCGAAAGCTCGTGCTGCAGGACCCAGGGATCCTGGGCTCAATCCCCAGCCCTGCCCGTTTCGATCTGGATGAGCATTGTACCGGCGTGCAGTCGTGTATCGCTACTGCATGGTGCACGTTAAAGGGGCGAGTGCAACGATTTTATGATTAAAAGAATAAGCATCTCGTCATTTTTACGTTGTTTATCGTGTCCAGGAGGATAGAGAAAACACCTCCTTCATTAAAAATGTCACGATTCCGCTGCGTAATCGCAAAGCTAAAAGTCAAGCTTTTGCCCCCACCTGCAGCCCCAAGTGGCAGCCGAAGGAACTACGGTGAAAAGATTTCGTGACCTCGCTCGGCCTCTAAGCTGTAGCATAACGTCTCGCTAATGTCAGCGGAGAGAGGGAGAGGAAGCTGTCCTCCGAGATAGGACACGGGAAGGCTACACGGCACTCCGAGTGACGTCACTGGGAGTGCTGACGAGGTGTGACCCTGAAGGCTGGCAGTGAGTTGAGGGGTGCCCGAAATGCCAATATTTATCTTTTTTATACGCAGCAACTAGGACAAGCAGGCGAAATCGAGTTTTCTGTTCTTAACTTCAGAAGTGTCAGAGGGCAACTTCCACAAATCTATGACCGAAGTCCGGAAATCGTTGCACCCCTCCTTTAAGGACCCCAGGCAAGCAGTCAGTACTGCACTGGCTCAAATTCCTCAGGTAACTATGTCGCCATGTTTTGCCCCTGCTGTTTAAACAACTAACGACTATTTTTTGTTTACTTTATCTTTATTATTTAATTTGTTTGTTTCTTTAATGTTAGTTGTTTCGAATACGGTGGTCTTGGGAGTGCGGTGAGCTTCTGAAAGCTGTTTTCGAGACCATCTGGAGGCCGCGTACAGCACATGTACGAAAGTTTAAGCTAGGCCTATCGACCTTAGCACAAAGACTCTTTTTTTATTATTATTAAATTTAGGGCGTGCTTGCTCGAAAAAACAACTCAATTAAAACTGCTAAAAAAGCAGCACTGTTAACGCTGGTACTCGAGCTTGAACCGAGTCTCAGACGCTCGAGCGCCCCAGCCTTGGCACCGCTTTCTTTGAGCAGTCTTAATAACTGAGACGCTGCTTCGAGCAAGCCGGCCCAGGACTTACCTCACCACGGCAGCTCCAACTCAATTTGAAAACGTACAAACGAGGAAGCAGCGCATTGGTCTAACGGTGTATGGGCCTATTGGTGAATAAATCAGATGGCATATACGTCCCTATACACCAACTCATGTTTACAAACAAACCGGAGTGCCCCTAGCGGACGCCACTGGCGCCGCGCATGCGCGGTGGGCAAGAAGCTCGTCGTCGCCCATAAACAAACCATTGAATTGCGTTGTTGTCGGCGTCAGTGTGAGTCCCCGTGCTCTTTTTCGCGTTGGAATTGTTGATTCTACGTCCTCCTAACAATGTCTGACTACTTGAGCGGCTTCAGCAAAGTTAACGAGGCTCGTTACACCGCAAAACTTTGCCTGAATAATGTGACGTGCGGCGATCTCATTTCACGTGGACGCCGCAGAATGGGCGCTAAAGCCTGACTCCCACGATGAGATTTTGCTCGCTATTTTGAGTCGCGACGTCGCTCGGGCTGCAAAAGCGTGGACCGTAGCTGAGATGGTGGACGTCGATACTGAAAATCGCAAGTAGAATCGGGCATTACTAGTCGGACTGCCACTGGTAACAATGATCAACATCTTCTTGTATCTACTGTTTACGCTTAGCCTACTTACCCCAACCAATCTTCAAAAGTGTTTCGAGGCCTGCACTTACTTCTTATCGCAATTACCGGGTCAACGTTTGGTTTACAGGCCGCTGTCGTTTGAACGAGCTGACGACAAAAAGCATGCAAGTTTGAAAGAGCAGACGACAGTTCGAACGCATACGCAATGGAGTGCGGGCAAGAAGCACCGCGTCCCGTGTCAACAAACCATCGGAATGTCACGTTGTCGGCGTCTGTGTGAGTCTGCATACTCTTTTTCGCGTTGGAATTGTCGATTCTACGTCCTCATAGCAATGTCTGACCACTTTAATCGCCTGAGCGAAATTATCGAGGCTCGTTACGCCGCTAAACTTTGCGTAAATAATTTGACGTGCGGCGATTTATTTGCATGGACGCCGCAGAATGGACACCAAAATCATGACGAGATTCTTCAATCTATTTCCGGTCGCGACGTCGCTCATGCTGCAAAAGTGTAGAAGGCAGCGGCGATGATCGACGTCAATACAGAAAATCGGAAGCGGGAACATACCAAGCGTAACAAGTCGGTGATATCCACTGGTACCAATGATCAACATCTTGTATTTACTGTTTACACCGAGCCTACTTAAGTCTTTTGAGGCCTGCAATTACTTCTTATTGCAATCACCGGGTCAAAGTTTGGTCTACGGGCCACTTTTTGTTTGAACGAGCAGACGACAAAAAGCAGACAAGTTTGAAAGAGCAGACGAAAGTTCAAACGGTCAGGTGGCCGTGTGAATTTGAACACACAGTGAACCCATGGGTGGTACGGACAATGTGGCGGTTCGTTCATGTTGGAACAAAACAAATACATCAGGCAACCACAAAGTGTTGCCCGCACAGGTCACGAAAGCAGGACATAAGAAAGAGAAAACGTGACAATTCACTGGGAAGTGCTTGGCTGGTCGAGGCAAGAATGGGAGTTTTGAGGACGAGGACGTATAGGGCTAAATTTCAGGAAACAGACACATTATGTGCCACCTGCCATAATGATAGCGAGACACTAGAGCACTTGGTTTTGAAGTGCACAGGGCTTCGCCCTGCTTTCCCTGAGGGGGTGACTGATTTGGCCGGGGCTCTGGGTTTTACAGGCGACGATGGAAGGACGGAGGAGAAAAGGATTACAGTGACAAAGAGACGATTAGAAGATTGGTGGAAATTATCTAGGGAAAATTAAATGAGGTACAACTAACTAGCACAGCTGGGGACAGGCGGGACAGAGTAAAATTGGGACTCCCCCCGCGTGGCTCCGGCCCAAAGTCTCAACCCTGTCTCCCAGTGGGTCAGGCGCTGGGGTAATGCCGACAAGGTTGACCAGAGGAAAATTGGCGACTCCCTCGCCGGGTGGAAGAGGCAGAAGGGTGATGTTTTTAGTTTTTTTGCCCGATCCCCCAAAGGTCATCCTGGTGATATCCCACACTGCCTGGTGATAGTTAGGGGGAGAAAAATTGGTCTTAAAAGGGTGGGAGGAATCACGTTTTTCTCTTTTGGACTTAGGCTAGGTGGCGCAAGCTACCGCCCGTTATAAAGGGTTTAGCCATTAACATCCATCCATCCAACATCCATCCAAGCAATCGTAGTTCGACAGCGTCTGTTTTGCCCTTTTCACGGCTCCTATCCACGTTCTCGGACGAACGGAGGGGGCAGAAACACATGAAAACTGATCTTCAAACCTTTCCAGACTCTCTTAGTACAGCCCCCGTCGCAGCATTTTGTCGAGAAGGTAGGTTTTTTGTCTGGTTTCTCCCAAAAGAACACAGGAATACATGTCTCGCACGGCGACTTCTGCCCACCGCCCCAGACCGGAAGTGCGCCCGACGCGCCACCACCGCGGCGTGACGTAGCAGAGTTGAGTTCGTGTATATGCGAACACATGCCTGTGCCTATACATTTTATTATGCCAAATATGCTCTTGGAAAACACTTGTTCTCTGGATGGTCTGCAGACGCTGTAAATGGTCACAAACTGGATTTTAATCTATTAAAATCAGAGCTGCATTCTTCTTGGTTGAAATTCTGAAATGAACAGCAAAACAAGGAGTACATTAGCAGGAATGCCAGTCGGTATCATCACATGGGTAAAACATGAAAGCATAGAAATCAGTGAAAGCTAGATAACAAGGCTTCAGTTAGTATGGGCTTCTAAATTGATAGTGATCCAAGGCTTGTTGAAAATTTTAAAAGGATAAACGGCTCACAATTTTAACACACCTGGCAGCAGAGAGTTATGTGTTGTCCGTTCAATTCGTTAGTTTTCCACCATCTTGAGCTTCTACATCAAAATTAGTACCTTTTTACATACCAAGTGAGAGAAAGTTAATACGTTGTTATCAGCTGAGAGGGGATCCAAAGCTTTGCAGTCAGTCGAATTTGGGGGTTTTACATGCCAACCAATGACGGGCGTCTGGCACGCCCCAGCGGAGGTCTGAGGATTAATTTGGACCACCCTGGTATCTTGACGTGCAACCGAAAGCTCGGTCACACGGAGCCTTCTCCGCAATAAGCCTCCGTCAAATTGCGGACACCTCGGCCAGGATTCGAACCCGCCACCTGGGCATCTGTAGGCCGGCGCTTTGCCTTGGAGCCACAGAGGCAGCTTAAAGGTGTACTCCGGCGATTTTTTGAGCTACCTCAACTAACTATATTTTCTGACTCCCCGGCCTTTACCCTTTCCAGTATGCTATTTAGTATCGCGAAATTCATAAGAGTTATTGTGAAATCGGCTAATGAAAATGATGCAAAAACCAACATTCAAATATACCCGCATTTTTCAGTGCTGTGACGTCAATGGCAGGCAGGCTTGCCAGTCGAGCAAGCAGTCATAAAAATAGAATATGCCAATCATTAGTTCCGTGCTGCAGCGCGGGGACTGGAGCGAGCTTCCAAAGCATTCATTTGACACCATGAAACTGCTTCGAATCAGTTGGGATTGGGAACAAATTCTACAGTCCAAAAAGTGAACCCCTGCCTTCCACTGACGTCACTTTTTCGTTGTTGCCAGTAGAGACTTTCAGTTTGAAACACACGGTGAGGACCAAACAGTAAATTCTATAACTTTGTGAAAAAAGATTATTTTGACCTAATATTTGGGATTCTATTTTAGCAATGTTGTTTGGCGAGTTTAGCAAAATTTCAAGCAAATCGGGGACCATGAAGAAATCGCCGGAGTACCCCTTTAAGGCTTTGCAGTGCGACCATTCTTTTCAACAATTTTGACTGCAAAGAACTATTCGTTCTGTGCACACAGGATCTCGGTGTCATTATTTGCATGTGTGAGGCTACACATGCCTTTGATTGCAATGAGAGCAGAGCTAGCTTTATTCTCACAGCTGTCCGAATTCAAAGGAATATTTCTGATAGCATGCTAGCTGCATTCTGCACAATGGAAGCATTTAATAATTTACAAATATTGCAAGCAACACGTGGCAATAAACAGGGTGTTAAGAGCAACCTAAAGAAAAACAGCAAATATATTGAAGGCTCACATACTGAATGAGGAAATAGTGACACACTAGAAACTGTTTGCTACAATGGAAAGCGTTTTACAATGCGATGTGTGCACCGCATGGCGAACTTTTTCCCTAACGCGGACGTGCGGCAACAGTTCCAAACATAAAAACAGGTAGAACAAGCAAAGTTGGCAATAAGAACACTTTAGCAAACATGGTTGACCGTGAAAATATTCAGAACTTGCTTCAGGAGTCTGAAGGACGAAGAGCAAAATCCCGCTCACCGCAGCTGCCACGGGACGGAGTTGCTGGTTAACCCCAGCATGTTGCGGTTTCCCCAGGCTTTTCTTGGACACATTGGTGGAAACAAGAAATGTCAAATGTTGGTAAACTTGATGAAAATGTCACATTTTCACATCCTTCCACTCGCATCCTACACACGTGCTCCCAGAAAAAAAAACACCTATTGGTGTCACTAGCGATGGGGCGTTCTAACTTTCAAACCGAAACTAGAAGTAAAACTAAAAAAAGAATTGCTAAATCAAAAAGCCATAAGATTAATAGTAGAGTATTTTATATATATACCGTAAAATACCGGGCAAGCGCCCACTCAAACTTTAGAGATAACCGCTAAAAAATGGGGGATGGGCACTGTGCATATTTTGTCAGATCTTACAAATTTGGGTATGGGCGCTTTGTGTGGAATGGGCGGATGCACGGTATTCTACTGTATATATATATATATATATAGAGAGAAAAAAAAAACGCAGAGAAAGGACAAAAAAATGAATAGAAGTAATATGAGTTGCATCACATGTAATGAGCTGGCCAATGAGCCGATCCTTTTGTTGGCGTACCCCGCACCCTTGAAAAAAATTCCATATTTTATCATAGAGTTTATTTTTGATTCAGAAGAGTAAGCTCATAATCTTTCACTTCAAAATTATTCTAGAGCTCCAATCTCCAAGAATCCAATTGGAATAACTGTCCCAATTGGTTGCTTAATACCAATTGGAAAATTAATTCCAATTGGAATATATATTTCCAATTGGAGTGACTCAATTGGAAATATATATTCCAATTGGAATGGCCAATTGGTCAATTGCATTCCAATTGGAATGCATATCATTATCCAATTGGAATGTGATCCAATGATGACCAATAAATGCATTCCAATTGGAATGGCCAATTGGTTGATTAATACCAACTGGAATATATATTTCCAATTGGAGTGACCAATTGGATAAATGAATTCCAATTGGAATGGCCAATTGGTTGATTAATACCAATTGGAATATATATTTCCAATTGGAGTGACCAATTGGAAAATGCATTCCAATTAGAATGGCCAATTGGTTGTTTAATACCAATTGGAATATATATTTCCAATTGGAGTGACCAATTGGAAAAATGCATTCCAATTGGAATGGCCAATTGGTTGTCTTCATACCAATTGGATCCCACTGGTACCAATTGAAATTCCAATTGGACTCAATGGGTATTTTTAACTGGTAGCTGTATTAACTGAAATAACCAATCAGCACTGCCCTTAATTCATCCCTTAGCCATCACCATCCAATCCAAAGCCAACTGGCCAGCCTGTCGCGCATGCGCACACGAGTCGAACCTCAAAGCAAGGTTCGTCGCTGGTCGAACTCGAACCTCGGCCGGTTCGCGACACCCCTAGCACGCAACTCTCTGTGCAGAAAAATAATCCAATATTTCTTTTTTGGTACCTATTTGCAGTCGAGATGACCCAACAACAAGCCGTAACGTTGCATTTGCAGTGGCCGCGCTAGGCCTGGTTTGCACTTTCCTTTCGTTGCATTTTCCCTGCCGTGTTGAGTGATTGAGAAGTTCATGCGCTTGTTGCTCATCTCTACTTGATCATGGCGAGTCCGCCGCCGAAGCCACCGAAGCGTTTGCGGCGGCTAGTGTATATGGAAAAGGGAAACACTTTCAATGTACCAAAGTCCACGTTGTATCGCGAGAAAAGAGAAGCCGTCATCGAGGGAGAAACCGCCGATGAAGATCCAGGACCCAGTTCAAGCTGTAATGACACGGCTCTTCGTGAAGCAGACCTTGACCCTGGTGTACAGGAAGAGCCCTCCGATGATCTGCCTGACGTTCCGGAAGAGCTTCCCGCAGAGCTTGGTGCGCCTGGCCCTTCAGAAGATTCGCCGTCATCTGGCAGCGATTCGGGAAGCTACTCTGAGTTGAGCGACACAGACCCCCAAGAACAGGACATGGAAGCAAGCAGCGCACCGTTGGCGCAAGCTGGAGTGACTTCAAATGAGGTCCTAACGTCCGCTCTCCGTGACCTCGGCGCGGGCACCTTGCCCCACTCTACGACCACGAAGGCAGAGGCGGTTGCCCTGGTCATGGCGTTTATGGTTTCGGGGGGAGCACCTGGACGGATCTTGATAACCTGCTGCTTGTGATCAACACCCTGTTTGCACCAGCAGAAGACGTCATGCCACGGAGTAAATACTTTTTAGAAAGTTGTGGGCAGCCAAAGCAAAATCCGTGGCCGTCTATCATTTTTGTTGTAAGCACTGCAACGACTTGATGACGGAGCAGGCTGGGAGCAAAGAACTTGCATGCCGAACATGCGGGCAGAAAAACACCAAGCAACAGCTCGAAGAATGAAGGGTCATTCTTCGTGATCCTCAAGATGCATGACCAGCTCGAGCATGTCATCATGAAGACAAAACACCTCCTCCATGATGCGCTTCCGAGGGTTGCCACACCAGCTGACAGCATCAGCGATATAACAGAAGGTCAAGCGTACAGAGACCTCAGAGCTTCGGCTGACCTCAGTAGTGACGACCTGACACTAACAGTAAGCACCGATGGAAGCCCCGTTTTCTCGTCTTCTGGGGCTTCGGTTTGGCCAATACAGTTCCTTGTGAATGAGCTGCCAGTCGCCGAGAGGCTCCACCACTGCACAGTGGCCGGACTGTGGTTTGGCAAGGGCCACCCAAGCATGACGCTGTTTCTGGAGCAGTTTGTGGCAGGAATTAACAACATGAGTCCGGTCGTCTGGGAGCACGAAGGCATCAGTCACACTTCGCAAGCCTATGTGGTCTGCTGGTGCCTCGACGCCCCGGCAAGAGCTGCAGTCCAAAACTGCATTCTCTACAATGGCTACATCGGATGTCCCTGGTGCTTGACGAGGAGAGTACATAGATGGTGAGAAACATATTACTACCCAAGACTGCTTGTAAGGCATGAGCACATCAAAATATTAGGCACTGGAGAAAACCAGCCCTCAGTGTTAAGTCCTTACCATCAAACTCTTTTTGTTCATTTTCCACCCATAGAAATGCATTGTGAAAGGACCTAAGCACGCAAGTGATCTCGTTACTCCGCCGTGTTCTTCCACTTCAAAAGTTGAATGAATGTGCTCACGAAGCTAGCGTTTGAAGTCAGCAAAGGCGATGCCATTTCCTCAGGTGTCGTCCGCTAAAGCAAAAGGCGATTTGAGGGCGCAGCAGCCGTGGGTTGTCAGTGAAAGTGAGGCTCTAGAACAGGCCGTGCAAGGCACATTATTTTTTAATGTACTCTTAGGTTCGAGCTTGTGTCCGGTGCCATCGGAACCGCCAAGGGTTCGGAGTAAAGCTACTGTATCAAGGGAAGACTGAAACAGGACGCCGGCAGCTGAGGCACTGGCAACCGATGCGAATGCTTCCAGCTGAGGCAACCATCGTCTGCTATAAGCGTCTCCTCTGTTTTATTAGATGGCGTTCAGAGAAATGGCTTCAATTAAGTCGGCTTCAAGCACTGGCTCCTGCCATGTGTTCATTCATGAGTGAAGGACTCAGTTGTGCGGAAGGATATGTTGGTGTTGTGAGATCACATGCATCGTCAGGCTCTTTTGCAACATGTCTTTCGATGGGCAGAACGTGACCAGAAAGAGTTTGAAATTATGACCAAATGCTGAGGGCTGATTTTCTCCAGCGCCTTACACGAAGAACGAGTTTTTACATTTGAGTTTGGGCATGTTTTTTTATTCAGAACATGGTCCTAAAGTATTATATGTGCTGTGTTTTTAATCTCAATGCACGGTATGCTACTGGACTCAAGCCAAATTTGTGGGGAGGGCACGGGCCACTAGTTTTAGTAGTTAATCCTTCTTAGAGGTGTTTTTTTTCTACAGCCCCATCATCTGTCTGATGTTAATCAAAGATTTGATTAAATTTGCACGAAGGTAATGTGTGCTGATCCTAATTATGGATTTGTTATCTCTTGACAGGAAGCTTACGATACATCAACTTGACAGACGGAACTCCAAGGACTTCTGCAGGCGTCCTCAGGGACATGGAGATCGCCCTAAGTCTGGGTGGTACCATACCCATCAACGGTTACTTCGGCCCGTCACCAGCTGTGAACCTCCCACACTAGAGCATGCTATATAGCTCCTACGGAGCAGAGTAGCGCAATCCTTTGATCCGCGTGTTTCGCGACAACATGGCCGACAACATGGCCGACAGAGCAGCTCGGCGCGAGTCACGTGGTACTCAGGGTTCCAAGAGGCGGCCCGCCCTATGGGAGAATACATGGAGATCGACGCAACACGGCTTATTAAAAAATAAACACCGAGTTTACACTTTTTGAAACTAGTCTGTAGTGAAGTTGGTCAAGCACTAAACACGTTATCAAAGTTTTTATAATAACAGATGCGTGTGAAAAATTTGAGAAGGAAATTTCCAAGGCTATGGCGCTTGAAGCAGACGATTTTTTTACGCAGCGGAGATGGACTTCTTGGGTTGGCCGGAGCGGGTCACGTGAAGAGTGTGACGTTTTTTTCGCGCGTTTTCCAAACAGCGCGAGAGACCGTCGATGCACGTCGAGCAGCATCGAGGAGATCGGGGGATCGGGTCTCCAAAACTTCTGGGCTACGAAGAAATTTACAACTTGGGTCTATCGTGCATAGCGCAGCTTCCCAAACATGACAGGTTGCTGTGCCTTCGGGTGCAGCAACCGAGCTGAAAAAGGTAAACAGCTATTTAGAATACCACAAGGAAGAGCAAATCGAAAGCGTCGGAGAAATTGGCTAAACCAGATTCGCCGCGACGGCTTCGTTCCTACTGGATCAACGAGGTTGTGCGAGGTAGGGCGATGTGTCTTAATACAACGGAGGTTGATATTTCTTTTTTCCGCCAATATGAACAAGGATCATTTTTCGGAAGACCAATTCGGCGCTACCCGACCTGATGGCAAACGGAAACTTCGTGGTGACGCCATACCCACGATCTTCGTGTACAAACGGAAGTCGCAAGTTCGGAGGTCGGCATCATCTGTCGTGAGTGCATACACAGGCAGTACATGATACAACTTATTTAGTCTGCTAGCCTTCTAAATCGAGCACATATCGCCAAAAACAAATTGCTTTGGTTGATATTAGTTTTAATCGTTGACCATGGTATTCCTTGCACGACAGGCAGAAAATGTCAGCATAATGTAACATTCAGTGACATCACAATCGCATGCAGATTGGGACCCGGTCAAGCTACTAAACCGTTAAATCTCAGATCACCTTGCATTGCAGGCCCCTGTCCAGCAGCCCCAAACATCGCTGGTCGACATCAGCAGCTGCAGCAGCGCGGTATGCAGTCGATACAGTCTAGCCGATAACTATAGACAAGAATTCCTAAATCTCAATTACTTTGTGTCCCAGATAAATATCCAGCATTCTCCAACACCACTGGTCGACCACACCTACAGCTGCAGCTGCACGGTATGAAGTGGATTTAGTCTAGCTGATAACTTGACTCAAGTACTCTTAAATCTCAATCACTTTTCATCGCAAACCCCCGTCCAGCAGTCTCCAGCCTTAGCACGTGGACCACGACCACACCGGTGGCTGCAGCAGCACGGTATGAAGTGGATCCAGTCTAGCCGATAACTAGACCCAAGTACTCTGAAATCTCAATCACTTTGCATCGCAGACCCCTGTCCAGCATTCTCTAGCCTGCCACTGGTGGACCACGCCATACAGCCGCATCAGCAGGGTATGAAGTGGATCCAGTCTAGCCGATAACTAGACTCAAATACTCTGAAATCTAAATCACTTTGCATCACAGACCACTCCCCAGCAGTCTCCAACTCTGCAGGTGGACCACGACTACACCAGTAGCTGCAGCAGCACGGTATGAAGTGTATTTAGCCCAGCCAATAACTAGACCCAAGTACTCTTATATCTCAATCACTTTGCATCGCAGACCCCTGTCCAGCAGTCTCCAACCTTGCAGGCAAACTGCGACCACACCAGTAGCTGCAGCAGCACGGTATGAAGTGGATCCAGTCTAGCCGATAACTTGGCCCGAGTACTCTTATATCTCAATCACTTTGCATCGCAGACCCCTGTCCAGCAGTCTCCAGCCTTGCAGGTGAACCACGACCACACCAGTAGCTGCAGCAGCACGGTATGAAGTGGATCCAGTCTAGCCGATAACTTGACCCGAGTACTCTGAAATCTCAATCACTTTGCATCGCAGACCCCTGTCCAGCAGTCTCCAGCCTTGCAGGTGGAACACGACTACTACACCAGTAGCTGCAGCAGCACGGTATGAAGTGGATCCAGTCTAGCCGATAACTTGGCCCGAGTACTCTTATATCTCAATCACTTCGCATCGCAGACCCCTGTCCAGCAGTCTCCAGCCTTGCAGGTGGACCACGACCACACCAGTAGCTGCAGCAGCACGGTATGAAGTGGATCCAGTCTAGCCGATAACTTGACCCAAGTACTCTGAAATCTCAATCACTTTGCATCGCAGACCCCTGTCCAGCAGTCTCCAGCCTTGCAGGTGGACCACGACCACACCAGTAGCTGCAGCAGCACGGTATGAAGTGGATCCAGTCTAGCCGATAACTTGACCCAAGTACTCTGAAATCTCAATCACTTTGCATCGCAGACCCCTGTCCAGCAGTCTCCAGCCTTGCAGGTGGACCACGACCACACCAGTAGCTGCAGCAGCACGGTATGAAGTGGATCCAGTCTAGCCGATAACTTGGCCCAAGTACTCTGAAATCTCAATCACTTTTAATCGCAGACCCCTGTCCAGCAGTCTCCAGCCTTGCAGGTGGACCACGACCACACCAGTAGCTGCAGCAGCACGGTATGAAGTGGATCCAGTCTAGCCGATAACTTGACCCGAGTACTCTGAAATCTCAATCACTTTGCATCGCAGACCCCTGTCCAGCAGTCTCCAGCCTTGCAGGTGGACCACGACCACACCAGTAGCTGCAGCAGCACGGTATGAAGTGGATCCAGTCTAGCCGATAACTTGACCCAAGTACTCTGAAATCTCAATCACTTTGCATCGCAGACCCCTGTCCAGCAGTCTCCAGCCTTGCAGGTGGACCACGACCACACCAGTAGCTGCAGCAGCACGGTATGAAGTGGATCCAGTCTAGCCGATAACTTGACCCAAGTACTCTGAAATCTCAATCACTTTTAATCGCAGACCCCTGTCCAGCAGTCTCCAGCCTTGCAGGTGGACCACGACTACACCAGTAGCTGCAGCAGCACGGTATGAAGTGGATCCAGTCTAGCCGATAACTTGGCCCAAGTACTCTGAAATCTCAATCACTTTGCATCGCAGACCCCTGTCCAGCAGTCTCCAGCCTTGCAGGTGGACCACGACCACACCAGTAGCTGCAGCAGCACGGTATGAAGTGGATCCAGTCTAGCCGATAACTTGACCCAAGTACTCTGAAATCTCAATCACTTTGCATTGCAGACCTCCGTCCACCATTCTCCAAGGCCACTGGTCGACCACGGCTACAGCCGGGTCGCGTATATACATTTTGCGGAGGACACAGAGCCGCGAGGGGAAAAGAGAGAGAGAGAGGAGGAAAGGGGAGAGAGGCCCGCCGTGATTGGCCCTTGTAGTCACGTGGTACGCGCGCCCGGCTATTCCGGCCGTCACCCCCCGCAAGCCTCGCCCGCGAGCAGACGACGACGCCGCCTTTGGCTGCTCTGGCTGCCACGCCGGCCCCGCCGAAGTCAAAGGTAGGCCGGCGAGTGTGTAATCCAGAAAACTGAAAATTTAGAAGTGAGATCGGCGCTCTCACAGTAGACAACACGCCCGCGACTCCCAATGTACAACCAGCGAACCTAGGCAGACTGGCAGAGCACATAGCTACTCGCTCCCTTAGGCTTAGCGCGTGCAGGGGGAGCGCCGAAGTTATTTACGGTGTACAGATCTATTTTTCCTCATCACCTCACGCCCAGGCGTACACGCCGATGCCGCCAATGTTTTTGTCGCGTTACGGCACTGGCGCAGCACAGCGCGGTGCCGCTAGCTAGTTGTTTGCGTTTAACCGATTTCTTGATCGCCAACTGCTGGATTCCAGGCCATTATCAAACGCCTTTCCGACTTTCGCGATTGACGACTAGCCTCCGTGGGTTCTAAGGACGCGAGCGAACGCCCTAATATTTGCACGCGCATATGCTGCACGAACAATTTCCTACTTGAGAAAGTGACTCTGGCTGTTAGTACGT
>JAZHYW010008558.1:0-19335 GCA_037355805.1 Ixodes ricinus | reverse complement strand
GATTGGCACGGAGTCAATGGTTCTGGGAAAATGACACCATAATTATCTTTCAAATCTCAGACCGTTGTCAAAAGGGGTCTTGCCTCTTGTCTCGTCGAGGTTGATTCAGGGCAACAGGTCATTGTACATTCGGGTCACGACAAAAGCCACTTTTTTGGTTTCCAGTTTGAGCCATGCTATTTGTGATTTAGAGAAAGGAGAAGGTATATTTTGTAACACTGAACGCTATGGACCATAAAGATTGTATTAAATAGAGAAAAGGTACAGTTGAAACTCTCTATTACATCCTTAACCACTCCACCTCGCGCGGCCGCGGGCGAGATTGATGGAATAGGATGGAATGACTACGAGCTTCGTAGTGACTGCCCCGGGAGTTTATTGATTTTAAGGTATCGACGTTGATCGAAGCAACACTTGTGTGTGACTTTTGTCGTGGGACAAATTAATATTGCCAATGGCAATAACACGAACATCAAATTCAACTGAAGAAACTTTAATCGATACAAGCGCGCTTTATTTTTTATCTGGCATACGTTTACATCTGGTTATTATTTACATATTTATTTTCAATAGGAAACACTGCGAAATTAAACTCCGAATTTCGGAGAATTGGGAATCAAACAAATATAAACTCCGATAAACTCCGAATCTTCGGCAAAAAATAAACTCCGAAAAACACCCTCCGAATTTGACGAAAAATAAACTCCGAAAACACGGAGCCCTAAGTATAACTAAACTTCCTCCTGTTCCAGCATTCATAAGTTTGAATCAACCTTTTGGAGATCTATTCCTTCATCAAATCCTCCCATACCCAGGGAAGCTTAGGTATATGGCTTAGGTAGGTATAACACCCTCTAAATTAGCCAAAAAATAAACTTAGAAAAAGCAGAATCCCAGTTAGATTACATATATGGTGCCAGTGCATAAAAATAAACTTTGCGATGGTCCGAGCCCTTCTACGCCATTGTTGGGTCCACACGGTAATGCACTGAAGTGCCACACGTGCGTAACACAGATTTGCTTCACTTCGATCCTTACAAATGTTAATAAACTTGGAATCACTTTGGTCCATTCCTCCTAGAAGGTGGCAAGCTTTGCCTTTATTTACGTAATGGCCATTGTCCCACAGTGGCAGTTTACTGTTGTCCCTTTGAGAAAAGGTTACCATTATCATTTGGTCAGTGCTACCTATAGTTTTTGCTAGTCTCAGAGGAAAACAGCTGGAAATGAAAGGCAGCCTTCTGGCAACCAGACAGATAGCATTGCATGAAATTTGGATGGAAAGATTCTTGGCTCAACAATACTTTTTATCCTTGGATGAATTGGGGCATGGCACTTTGATTCGAGCAAACCCTTGAGGAACTCTGCCCAAAGAATAACTAAACTTCCTCCTTGTTGTTTTTTTTCTTTACTTCAATGGCCTTCTTTAGCTTTTCCCACTATACTTCCAGCCTTCTCTTAGTTTGCTTAACCATTTGGAGATCCCCTATTCCTTCATCAGCCCCTCCCATCCCAAAGCAATACAAAAGTCCACCTCGATTTAGGTATGTACCGGACTCCCCATACTTACATGCTCTGCTGTTACCTTTGCCTGTACCCAGAGTGTCTCCTCATATCTCTACCTATAACTCATGGTCTTTAGTACCCCTGCCTTTACCTCAGACGATAGACAATTTCATTTTGAACTGATAAATAAGTTCTCCTTTCTCCATCTTAATTTTTAGGCACAGTAGGTTGGTAATAGGAATTCCTTTCCAGCTTTCCGTCATGGGGCACAATGAACCACAGGTCTGGCTAATGTTTGAGTTTGGGAGCTTATTTGTTCACTTTCCAACAGATGGCAGCATTTAGGGTTTTTGTAGTTTGTTTTATATTTATCAAACTGCCGACCTCCTGACCCCCCCCCCCCACATACAAACACACAAACCCAGAAAAAAAATTAGATGTCAGCAACATGAAAAAAGGTGGCATGGCCTCAATGCGCATGTTTTTAGCCGAAGAAGAAACACTCAAGGACTTTAGTTTGCAAGCGTTTGCAATCCCCCTCTGATACCTTGAACACTCTATTTAAAACCATAATTTGCACGAAAATTAAAAAAAAAAAAACATTCACTTGGCTTTTAGATGTTGCTCTCTACCTTCCTGAATCTGTTCAAAAGAAAGACATGCTCAGTACCTACTAAATGGACGCATCAGAAGGCCAAGAATAGGAATGTTTTCTCTAATGTTTGCACAAATTATAGATTTTCAATAAACCTTTGTGGCATGTTTTGCAAATAAAAAAATTAGGAAGCAATGGCTGACATTCCACACTGTTCATTGTTTACCAATGTTATCCTGGTACCTTGCAGAAAGCCCGCTTCCTCTATCTCATCTTCACCTTCCCGTATTTAGGAACTCCAAATTTACCTTGCCTCACACTCTTTTCCCAATGCCATGAACTTCCCCAAAACTTCAATCCCAGTGCTTGCTTCCTCCCTGAGAAGCATAATCCATATCACTCTGCACATTTTCATCTGAGCGACCCTGGTGGAGGATCTCCAAATCGGCACAAACTGGTAGGAATTTGTAGACAGCTGTACAAGAAGCGCTGCTTTGGGCTATGACCACCTTTAGTCTAAACACATGCAACCACTGTCCTAACTTTATGAAAGAGGTTGAAACAAAAAAACTTACCAAGACTTAAAAACTGGATCGGTTCCATTAGAATTGCTGGCTGTGATCAGGTCCGTAAGTAGGCATGGACGATCACGAAGGAGGAACGGGACCACTTGAGATGACTAGGACCAACTGTAGAAAGCAATCACCGTAATTAAGAACAAAGCAGGCACACCCTCCAAGCACATGAGGTTAGCCAGACAGCTATGAGGATAACACACAAGGGACACACCCACAATTTTACCACTTTGAGGTAACAGTGACAAATGGACGAGAAAATGAAATGCTGTGTGCCTACCAATGGGTGGTCGTTTGTGTATGTTAACACAATCTGTTTTCTGGCTTTCTGTCAAACTGCCATTACAGTAAAATTCCTATCAGTTAAAGAGGAGACTGGCAAAAGATGAAATCTGAGATAACTATGACGCTGCAACCCATTAGTTCTTGCTATATATTTGATGAATTTGTTTTGTAGAGAGCACTCAATTTTTCTAGATAGAACGGACTGAACTTATGATGATCAGATTCCCCATACAGGAAGACCGCCATGTTCTTTCCAAAGAACGTTTCGAGTGTTGCTTAATGCTTAACATTACGAGCATTCACACATTGTGAAGTTTCACAAATTCATTTAAATTGGGTTGTTGAAAAAAAATATATTTTCGGGAACAAACTGGCAGTTATGGCAAATGTCAGGAATTTCAAAAACCAAAAAAAACAACACTACCGTATAATATTGAAGAAGCATCCACCCCATTTTCACCGAAAATTGGGTTAATCTAGACATGGGCGCTTGTCCGGTCCAATCAGGCGGTTAGCATATAATGTGCAAAATACCGAAGTTTGGGAAATGTTAATAGTTGGCACTGGAACGAAGAGGGCGCTTCTACGGTATTTTTTGGTAATTAACAAATCAAATACTTAAATTGTGCTAACTTGTTAATTTGTAAAAATAAACACGGTTTCACTAGGTAGCTTGTTTAGACCCATCAAAAACCCTTAAATCAGTCAACCTTGGGAAGAGTTAAAGCATGTGTGAAACGACGTGAAAATGTGTTTAAAGGAGCTGTGCAACAATTTCAGTGCTCTGCTTAAAAAATTTGGGAGGTGGTGTCTTGACCTTTCTGAAGTAAAGAACAACAACCGCTTTTGCCTGCATGTCCTAGTTTTTATTTTAAAATTGACAAAGATTGAGGTTTTCAGCACCTCTTCACTCCTTCACCATCCTCCGAGTCACGTGCGCTGTGACGTCAATGGGGGTTGCGCAGGGTTCCGGTGAAGCTCTCTCTCTACAGCCATCAGTGAGCAGCGAGAACTCACCCGCTTGCGACCACATGCTTGCGCGTTGCAGCGCGATCAACATGGCGACAGTAAGGCGAAAGGAGGAAAGTCTTGTCCGGGTCCGGCAACCCCCGTCAGGCTCTGCCCCCGTCCCCCTCCGACTTCAGGCGCCTGTTTGCGGTAGCAGATAGAGCTGATGGTTTCGTTGACCTCGGATAGATGGCGCCACTAAAACACCGTATACTAGAACTTTCGTCGATGATATCAAGTTTCTGACGCATTTATATTTATGCTAGAACGACAAGATTTATAAAACAATTTACCTTTTATCGAGCAGGTGTCTGCACAACTTGCTATCTTTTTACAACTTCCCCTTTGACGTCATGCCGCGTGGTTCTCATGGCCGCTGCTCGCGGCTGCAGGTCGGGAAAAGTTTCTAACTTTTGCCTCACGATTACGCGGCGAAATCACAACATTTCAAAGGAAGGAGATGTGTTTTCTGTCCTTTGTGACAAGATAAAGAATGTCAAAAGTAGAAGATGCAAATCCTTTCAACGTTAAAATCGTTGCACAGCTCCTTTAAGTTTCCACTCAATCAGCAGGCGGAAGGCTGGCGATGCAAAAACACTGATGATTTTGTTACCATCGGCATTTTCACATTGCCAGCCTTCCTCCTACTTAACGAGTGGGAACTTTAGCACATCCCTACGCTTCGCACATGCTTTGTCTTCCTATGATTGACTAATCTTTGAGTTTGTAATGACGCTCAGCAAGTTTCTAGTCAGGACCATACGTTCATTTTCACTAATTCGTGGTTATTTTCTGCAATCTTCAACGTCCCTCGTGGACGGCAGTCTGTTCCTGAAAAGATTACTTAATTTCTCGAACACCCTAGTAGTAGAAACTTTTAAAAGCGTTTGCAGAAACAGCTAGTATAGTCTGCAATGGAGTGACCAACTTTGGAAGATGCTGCATCCACACCACTGCACCTGGTCTTACGCGAGCAGGGGAGAAGGCAGATGTTGCAGTTCCCGAACGTACGGTCCAAGAATATATAGATGAGTGTTAAAGAGTAACGAAGTTGAAATGCAAACTGCACAAAGCCTGATCGTTGCAGCTATGGCTCTCTGTAAGGGAGCCTGAGTTGCTTGTTTGTTTTCCCCTGGAACCGGGTCACTCGTCACAATCCAACTCGTCACCGGAAAGCTTGTTACAACTTGTCACAGAGGCCTTCTCGATCTTGGTCATCTTGTCATAGGAATACTCGGCACAGGTGGCCGCTTGTCACCGGAAGACTGTTCGCACTCATCTTTGTTTTGGAAGGAGCAAAATCAACCTTGCTTTACACAAAATAATCACAACGCTCGGAATTAGTGCTACCATGTTTTTACCAGGGCTGGGCAGAGATACTCCAAAAAGTATTTGGGAATACAAATACTGAGATACATGTGTTTTAAGGCCAAAATACAGATACTGAGATACATTTGCCTTTTATGCAATGGGATATCCCTGAGATACTTCCGCAATAACGGCGAAAAAGTATTCCGGAATACAGATACAGATACTTATAGAAATACATTTGTTCCCGAACAATGCTACGTGGAGAGGATGCAGTTTGTGGCGAATGCGAAAGGTAATTCATGCTTGTGCTCCTCTTTTTGTGCCATTTTATGCACTACCCATTACCTCGAACTCTTTATCTATCATTGATTCCGCTAAAAAAAGACATGTCACCCCCGTTGAACCACATAGTTACAGAACGGTAAAGACTGCGTACCATGCTTGACAAAAGGCGTCTGCCCGAAATGAACCCAGTTTTGCCGTGAGGGTGCATCTCAAACTGTCACATCATGAGCCTCTGAGTCACCCATAGTGTAGGGAGATTGGACAACAGGGCCATACTGTTTCTCCACTTAATTCGTTTAGAGCATTCATTCCGCTATATTGGAAAGAGTGGAGGGCTTTGTGAGAGGAGCTGATTTTGTTATTCTTGCAAGTAACCTTCTTTAAACCACAATTTTTTTTTTATTGTTGGTGATTGAGATGGATTATATTATAGGACAGGTTCATATTATAAATTACAAAACAAGTTGCAACAAACAGATGTTTTCATCCTTTAAATTTATCTTAAAAAGGGCAACAAATGTAACGAGATGCCTAAGTCGGGCAAAGTATTGCGATACAAGCGATACATTGTAAATGTATTTCACTAGTGAGATACAAATATAATTTACAAATGTATCTCGATACAAAGATACAGATACTCGAAAGTATGTCTAAAATACTATCGCGATACATTCGTATCGCGATACTGCCCAGCCCTGGTTTTTACTGACAAGTGGAATTTGAATTGGACTTAGAAATACGTTCAGGACGCTCATATTCGGTATGACTACATTCATTAGAGTGTGGAACTAATGAACACTCAACATATGGGACTTCGATGCTATCGTAACAAAATTGTTTGTGCCATTGTACGCAAGAAATTTTGTAAACAGCTAGCAGAAAATGCAGTTCTGGGATTCCTTCAGTATGTAGGGATATAAACTACTGCAAAGTAATAAATAATGTTTTTGAGTTTGTTAGTACTGTCCAAAATGCTTATCTCAGTTCCAAACAGACTACTCTACTAGGTACATAAGAGCATAAAAAAAGGAACTGTAAGATATCATACCTTCTTTTTTAGGCTGGAGAGTGAAAGTGGGATTTTCGTTTACTTGTCATGTTTCCACTCCTCTCCTCATCTATTTTTTGTCCCTCATTCTTGTTTTCAATTAGGAAGAATTGAGGGACCTTCTGCATCAAATCCTACTTGATGCCGGATATTTCTTCATATTTAAAATTGTTTCTGCAATCAGTACACTTCGGAGTGTTGCAAAAAATATTGCTAACATAACCTGTACAAGATAAACAAAATTTCTTTGCAGGATTTTTATAGTTAATGAATATTGATACCTGACGTCCTCAGAATATCGCATGAAAATTCTGAAAACTGCCAATATGATAATAATTTATTAAAACTAAAAATAGCCACACACTGTGCCTCGTGTTTTGAAAGTCAAAGGAGCGAGCGAGCAAGCAACTTAAAACATCCATCGTTCGGCCAATTTACACAGAAAGGTGAGAATAAATAACTTCCTAAATTATAGACCAGTATGCATCCTTTCGGTTGTAAATTATATAATGGAAAAATACATTAATAAGTACTTAGGCACTATATCACAAAATATAGCCTATTAACTCAGACACAATATGGATTCAGGGAGCATATAGGAACCAGTGACCTTCTAGAAGACTTTCTTGACTATGTAGGTGAAAACATGGACACCGGAAATTATGTACTAGCTTTATTCAAACAATTTACCAGGGCATTCCACACAATAGTTAGTGATACATTAATGGATAGACTATACAGTACTGGGATTCGAGCGAAGACACATGATTTATTTCGAAATTATCTTACTGATTGGTTTCGGCAGTATGTTTAGGCTCAAAATATAGCAAGGAAATTAAGGTCTAACAAGGAGTACCACAAGGTACAGTCTTGGTCCACTACTTTTTAATTTATATATTAACGAGATAGCACAGGTTAGGTTAAAAAGTAAGCTCTTTCAATTTGCAGATGACGCAGTAATTGTATATGCACATAGAAATTACGAAGTAGCGGCAATGACGATACAAGATGATATCCATAACATCATAAAATGGTACCGTAAAAACCAAATAATCGTAAATGTTCCTAAAACGCAAGTACTATGATTTAGAGATCCAAGAAACAATATTGTAAATGAAATTTCAATAAGAATGCATGATCAGAACTGCAACAACAGCTCGTGCGTCCCGTTAAAATACGCTGATAATGTCAAATACCTGGGCATGCATATAGACAAACATATTAAACGGGATATTCACATAGACCAGGTTTGTAAGAAATTAACGCTATTAATGGCACATATGTAGCATATCCAAGACCTAGAACCACGGTCCATACTTAAAATGATATACAATGCACTGGGGATATCCGTACTTCAATATGGCATAACAGTTTATGGGCACTATGCCAAATATTTACAACTAAAGCTAGAATCGATTCAAAAAGGATAGTTAGGAATATTGGTTACCAAAGCAAAGAAACTGATCTCTCGGACTATATGCACAAAGAACTAGGAATGTTACGTTTCAGATATCAAATGAAGTATGATAGTATAATAAAACATTTTTCAACAACAAACATAGGCTGAAAAATGTAAAAGAAAGGACATTACGACAGAATAAAAAATTTGTTGAACCCTTTATAAAGACAAAATATGGAGAGGCCACAAGGAAATATTACGTACCTAAGCTTTATAATAAATTGCTGGATGAGCTACATAAAATAAAATCCCCCAGAATAAAAAAACTAGCAAAAAGATGGATAATTAAAAAGGAAAAAAAGGACCCATAAGATGTAATAGGAATAGATAATGGAGTATCCCTGAAAACGCATAATATAAAAGGTTCTCTTTTCTCTTCATTTAGTAGAATTACCTCGCAAGTCTCGAATTCTAGTATCATTTACAGTATGTAAAGACTAATTCAATATTATTGGACGTGTTATACATACTATATATTTTTCAAGTTAGAGGAATTTATATTAGCTGTAAAAGGAGGTGGAACTGTAGTAATTTATATTTATATTGGTGTGCTCTGTTGTTTTTACTGTCTGCGCAATAGCAGAGGCTCCTGTGGCGTCCCACGCACAAGCCATTATTGGCTTATGTGGGCTTTATATGGTATTATTTTTAAAGAAAGTAAATAAAGATGGTTTTTGTATTGTATATAATTGTATTGTGCAGTCTAGATGCAGTCACTGTCCTGTTTATAAAAAAGGAGGAAAAAAAAACTTACCTCGACTTGAGGATTGAATTGGTTCCATTCGAATTGCTGCCCAAGGTCAGGTTCGTAGAGGAGTCTTGTAAGATCAAGAGGGACGCAAGGGACCACTTGAGATCCTAGGAACCAAATGCAATGAGCAATGACAGTAATTAAGAACAAAGTGAGCACACCCTCCAAGCAGCATCAAGCTAGTCAGACACCTATGAGAATAACACAAAAGAGACACCAAGGATTTGGCCATTTCGAGGTAACAATGATGAATGGATGAGGAAATGAAATGCCTGTGAGCCTAGTAATGGGGGGTAGCTTTTGCCACCTGACTTAGAGTTTGAAGACATCTCAAAACAACCTGTTCCTTTTTGCCTCGCTAGTACGGTAAAAATACAAACAGTTAAAGGAGTTAGGACTTGCACGATACAATATCTAGACTGAGGTAACTATATGGCTGGAACCCATTAGGTGTTCCTATATTAATGCTAAATTTGTTTTGTATATTCGTTGAACCGCGGGACCCTCGGATCCACCTATTCAGGAAAGCTGCCATGTTCCTCTTCCCCAAAAAAGTTTCGAGTGTTGCTAAACGCGGGACATGCACCAGGAAAAACTATTTTTTATTATTTAATGTAACTGAATAAAACTTCCACAGTTTATAATGCTTGATCTTCTTTATATTAATATTGTGTTAGTTTGGTACAGCTTGTTCTTTATGTTCTAAATGCTCTGAACATGCAAAAAAAAAAGTGTTCTTGTAAACACACATGGAACATGGCAACAGACTTAAAAGAGACTAGTAAAAGAAACTATTTTGCTCCATTTAAACCACTGAGTGTAATGAACAACAAAATTCTATTTTTAAAATATTTGAAAACCGCAACAACACCGTTTTCGAAGGGCTAACAAACGTGTCTTGATGTTTTTATAAATATAAAAACATATGCATTCTAATCAAACCTAGATAGTTGCAATCCATATACTGTAAACGACTTATTTTTCGCGGGCTCAATATTTTGCGATTTAGGTCAAAGCTGAAATTTTGGAATAATTCGCGGGTTCTAATTTTCGCGACGCGGCGGGATCTCAATATAGATTCTAATGTGTTTACATTTTACCAGAATTGTTCGCGGGACCTATTTTTCGCAAAATGGAGGAGATTCGCGAAATTCGAGAAATTTAGGTCCTCGCGAAAATTAAGTCGTTTACAGTAGTCTAAAGCATATGCATGTCAAATTTGGTTGTATAGAACACTGTTAAAAACAAAAATTCTTGTGTGCTTTTTGTGAAGGTACTCTAAAATTACATACAGAAAAATGTGTTTGAATGTTACCGTAGATGCGTAGTGACACCCTTCCACGGTGGGAAAAATAATTTTTGTTAATCATTTTTGTGAAAAATTGAAGCTACAGAAGACTGCGATGGAGCGGGGACATTGTGATGGCAACGACGACCATTTGAAGAACTGCGCACACAAAAGTGGCTCAAATTTATGCAGTTCTGGGTTGACTGTATTTCAAAATGTTTATTTCACTAATTTCGGGATCATAACCGGTCCTTATCATTTTTATAATAAAACATGAAGATTCAAAGATAATTAAACGCCATAAAACCAAAAATTAATTTTTTTGCAAAAGATTGCCGTTCTTCGATCCTCACAACCTGAAAAGAAAAAAATGTTCTTTTTAAACAGCCTGGATGGGACATGCGTGTCAAGAAACAAATTTTATGTAAAAATAAATATTTTTTAGAGCAATATTGACGGCGAGATTTATTTGAAATTCTGCGCGCAAAGTCCATGACGTCACAGAATGGTCATTCACTCAACGAGATGGTCATTCGCGCTTTCCACCTCAACGTGAAGGCGAAGCCGATCCACCTCTCGTCCACGCGCCCGAAATGCCGAGAGAGAAAACAAGTGGAAAGGAGGTGACTACCGACTAAATCGCGTCTCGCACCGTCAATATTGCTCTAAAAATATTTTTTTTTCGCGTAACATTAATTTTTTGACATGCGTATTCCAACCAGACTGTTTAAAAAAAAAATTTTTTTTTCTTTTCAGGGATCTTTAACATAATACTTTTCGTCCCTGGAAAGGGACATAAAGAAAAGCAATGTTGGGCACCTAGAAGCCGTTTTCACGGCCAGAACCCGTAAGGAGGGTTCACCTTTTAGGACCATTGTCACCAAAAGAGGAGCATGGCTGCAGTTTGGTAAGCCAATACCTTCTGAAGCAATTAACTACCCTGCAACTTAGTGACCCACTTTTAATGCGAAACTCAGAGGCGGTGGTAGAGTACTTGAATTCCGGTACCCACGTGAATGCGAGTGCATTCTCTATCGACGTAGTTAATTAGTTTTACTCTGTCCCCATGAGGGCCTCTTCGCGTCGGTGCGGGAGTGTATCGACGAAAACGGTGTGGCCAAGTTCCAGAACACTGGCGGTGTCGGTGTTGATGGTTTCTTGGAACTGCTCAGGTTCTACTTTCAGTCGACTTTCATTCTGTTTGAAGGCGCGTATAATTTATAAAAAGAAGGAATTTGTATAGGCGCATGCGTACCTCAAGTGCTTTGCAACATTTTTTTTCGCAAAGATTGACCAAACCATTAGCGAGAATTTGGGTGCGAGCAGTGCCAGTAAGGTATTTCGATTTGTTGACGACTGCCTGGTGGTAACCAAGACACCTGAGGAGCTTCGAATGATAGCATCGTCCATTCAGTGTTGGATGTTTTCACGCGATACTCAGGGTGACTAAAGTTTGCACGCAAACGCCAAGACGGCATTTGGTGTAAACGTTCTTGCCGTTTCTTGACCTAAAATTGAACAATCACTGAGCACCTGTGTGTTGGCTCTATCACTCTCGCACAACAAAGGGACTCTTGCATCTTGATTCTTCTCAATTGAAGCTAGTTAAGGGGGGCATCCGTCATCATGTCTGCAGGCGGCCCTAGAGAAGTCTTCCACCATCAGTGATGGAAGCAGTATTTGACCTTTTGTAGCAGGTTCTGTAGCAGGCAAAATATTGGTTTGGAGCAGCCACTGATGCTTTTGGAGCAGATGCCAACATCTGTTAGCACATCACTTGAGAATGAAAAAGTGAACATGCATCTCTAAACAAGTTCATTTGTGATAGTGATCAAGAGTTCCTCTTTGATACTCGAGCATATTACTTAGTACCGTTTGTGATAAGAATAGAATGCGCGTAAAAGGAACACAGTCTTCTTAAATAAGGACTCTAGTCAGAGTAGGTTTCATTTACAATGAGTATTAAAAATGGTTGAAATGTGAATCGTAACGCAACACTTCATTGGGATAAATCCTCTCTCCCTCCCCATTTTACACTCGGTAGTTTCCTTAGCCTGTAAATATTTCTGTAAAATTCCAGGAAGAACCAGCATATCCGCTAACACTTCTACCAATATAAATGTGTCTAAAGTTCAATGAACCTACCAAACTCAAGACTTCAATATCATAAACTGCAAAAACCACTGCCCAAAAATATTATAAAGCCTACACTTGCACTTTAAAGGTGACACTGCTCTTTAGCGGCGTAGAAACCAGAGTTACGTCAAAGTTCGCTGCTCTTTCGATCGACAGCTGCACAGAAACTACCGTGACTACCGTATTTATTCAAATATATATAGGCCCGTGTTTTCTTCTCTCCCTCTTTCTCTGCTCATTTTTTTTATCATTAAAGATTAATTTAAAATTAGGACAAAAAAGGTCGACCTGTAATAATCCTGAGCATAATTTGTGTGCCCTATCGCGCTAAGCCAGGCGCTCCCCAGGTCAGCCGCTGCTCCTAGCACTCCGGTGCAAAGCGGTGAAGCACGACACGTGCATGCCGGTGAGAGGCAGTAAAGGTTGACGCAAACGGCGCAAGTGCCACGGTACTTTGCATCCACGGAACGAAAGGCATTTGGCAGATATGATTATCGAGTGATCTCATCAGGAGTACAAAACCCTGGTTTTTTCTCACAGTAGCCGCAATCGGCTAACCTTCTATTTTGCAAAGTTTTTTCGGGACTCTCAGTTCCCGACATCAGACAACAGCGTCTGGAAATTTAGACGATGTCGGCAATCAACCAGCAGCGCAAGTTGATGCCCAGCGTCAACAGGCTCTGACTGGTTGACTCGCAAGCATCAAAGCGCGACATCATGGCATTCGTCATCTCCTTGTTTGTGTTCTTTCATCGGCTAAACCAATGTTTTCAATCCTTCGACTGTGCTCTGACCTAAGACGAAACAAACTATACGGCGACTTGAAATGCTGTGAAATTCATAATTGTACAATTTTCCTTTCCTTCTACTTCTCTGAATATTAAGGTCAACCAATAATAAAATGTTTTTTTTTGTTACTTTAAGCCTATCTTGGCGCCAGGTGTCGACGCAATTCTTAGCAAAAATGGCATTCTGCCGCAAGATGCAGCAGACTTTTGTTCATGGTGCAATTTGACGCAAATGGCGCAGCACTTTTATCACTGATCATTTTTTTTTTACTTTTAGGGCACCAGACATTACATAGGGGAGTGAGAACAATAGTAATAATAGTACAAATGGAACAAAATATACAATACTTAAAGAATGAGGAACATGAAATTGGCAATAGATTCACAAAAACGTGCAAGGTCATTATTTGGTGTGAGCAATGCGGGTAAGCGGTTCCAGTCTTTGGAAGTTCTGAGAATAAAAGTCCTAATAAATGTGAGAGTGGCAAAATGAGACACCGATTTTGTGATGATGATCAAGGCGTGTTGAAACAAACAAGGGGGAGGATGATTAGTTGTGATTTAGGCTGAGGAATATGGTGACAGATTTTATGAAAACGACAAATACGAGAGACAATGCGACGATGTGCGAGGCTCGGAAGTAACAAACTATCTTTCATTGATGTTGTGCTTGCGGTGCTTTTAAAATTGGCTATTATGAAGTGTGCAGCTCTGTTCCGAACACCTTCGAGTGAATGAATAAGGTAAAGGGTAGAGGGATCCCAGATGGAAGCTGCATACTCCAGCTTGGACCTTACTAGTGTTTTATAAAGGAATAGTTTTAATGATGATGGGGCAAGATAAAAAGTTTTTTATAAAGGGGGACTCACGCGGCAGTTTTGGGGAAGCTACTTTTTGGTGCGATGGCGTTAAGGAAGTGTCAGTGAATGAGTATCTATCAGTTTTAGAAGGCAGAACCGCCTATTAATCACGCAGGAATAAAATACGTGCGGACTCTTTTCTGTACTTGCGAGGACCAATGAAATTATCGTATGTTTGAAAATTTTGGCGGCCTTTCTTTCCCCGCTGCGTTGGAAACAACCGCAGCGGCGGACCAATCACAGGTCGAGGAGAACTGGTGGCGCGCGTTGCATGCCGGTCGTGGGCCGGCTTCTTCTCTGCGAACATGGCGTCGGTGGTGATCGTTGGCGTGGTCGGCGTGGTGGAAGCTCATCGTTCCGCGTAAAAGCGCTATCCTTGACTGTGAATTTTCGTCGTGTGTCGCTATGATAACCCAGCACGTACTAGAAGGGAAGATCCACCCACTCGTGCGGCGATGTCGTGGCGGCACTCTCAAGACAGCAGAAACGCCAGTGCCGTCGTGTTCGTTTACTTCGACTACAGTGGTGCTTTCTAAGCATTTGTGTCCTCGAACATCTCCCGGATTTCTTATTTGGCGCATTTCATGCGTGTGCTCAAGTTCAAGGTATTACTGGCGTGTACCGTATAAAGGATGCGAATTTTCACGCGTTTTCATCACCGGAGAAAAGTGATTAGTGTTAGCAATCCTGAACGCTCGCAACGTCTATCTGATCACGAAATCATATTTCTACGTTGCTGTATCGCTGCTAAGATTACATTGTCGTTTATAATCGTAGAAAAGGCGTGTGGCGATATTTGTACTATGGTAATGTCGTGTATTAGAGTCGTGATCGTCCAAGACGGCGTACTGCATCTTTTTATTTTATTTTTTTCATCCACTGTAGCCGGCAAGCCTATCAAGAAAAAATAATAAAGCTTTTGGCTAGAGAAAACTGTCTGTCTATATTCTGTTACGGCATTGAGTAGCAGTGCGTCCCATCTTAGAGGGGCCGCTGAAACAGATGACGACCCGCTGCGCTTGTTGTAGTGGTTGCAGGTGTGTGTACGCGCGGCGCTGAGCGGTCGTTCCGGTCGCTCCGGTTGCAACGGACGCAGTCGTAAATACGCGCTCGTTGCACATGTCTGAACCAGCCTTCCCTCCGTCCTCCCGAGGCGAAAGTCAACGTGGCGACATCGCTTGACATCACGTAGCCAGAGGTAACGCTGCGATGTCAAACGTTGGTTTGGTCAGGACTTGCCCAAACCGCAAATCGAAGAACGCCCGAAAAGGTCTGCGTTTCGTCGTCCTCGGAACCCGAACATGACTCCGAAGCGCTGCTATCGTCCACATCGCACGTCGGAATGGCGTCATAGGAAATCATCCCCAGGTCGGCTGTCCGCCGAAGAATTTCAACCTCTAACTGTCAACGGCGTCAGGCACTCGAGCGAGAGAACTCCGCCATGATCGAAGCTCGAATGACAAAGAGGTTCGGCCGATGCGGCTACCTCGGGATCACTGCGCGACGGAACGTCGTCCAACGCCATTGGCCCGAGATCCTTTTGATAAGCGTGCGAGGACCAATGAGAGTGGTTTCGTTTTCGGATGGATCCGAGGTTTGGCGGCCTTCAATTACATTTTTATTAAAGAAATAATCACCGTATGACTATACTTTTGGTTTTTAGGGATACTTAGAGCGTCTAAATTCAGCTGTCATCATCAAAACACGAACTCAAAAACCACTTGAGTGTCCCTTTAACGCGGTATTTCACTCTACCCGAGCTTACGTCGCTAAGTCGTAACCGCGTCCACTTTTATTCGCAATAGGTTCTGAGCGACAGCGTGAAAATCCAGCGATAGCTTGCCATCGAAAAGTTCGATGCGGGAGTAAGGCCTAGCATCGCACATACGTCGAACGCCGTCTGATTCTCTGCCTCAGGTTCCGCCTCAGCATCGTGACGGCAGCGGCTTTTCTTCGCAGTGGTTTCCGTGGAGCGACGTTAAAATGCAGCGGTCACCAAACTCTTCTTTATAAGTGAAGTGGGCTGTGCGGGAGGGGCATAAGTGAACCGCGAACACAGTAAGTGTCTTCACCCGATTTCGACCGTATCTTTGCTGGCGTTAATAAATAGTCTGTCTACTGAAATGACGCCTTCGAAGCAGTATGTATTCATCTGTGAAACGTGGCGTCCTTGTCAAGTTTCCGCGTCGCAATCAGCTGCCCGCTAATCTATGACTGCGATAGTACCTGCGGGTGCACCCTCGTTCACAATAATGAGCTGTAACATACATGTGGCATACAAATGATAAAGCCAGTGATGCGAATGTTACAGAACATTTAATATGATATTGTTCTGGACGTTAAGAAGATGTCTTCTTTTGGAAAAATATCGAGAATTTGAGGAAGCAGATTTGGGTCTCAAATGCTTCCGAACATTCTGCTTGCTCTCAGAGGCCCTGTCAGTCGTATGTTCATGCTTCGAAACCCGGGTGCGTGACGCGTGTACCCCCCCCCCCTTGCGTCGCGTCGCGTCGCGGCCTGAGGTATTACCGGTAAACACGCAAAAACTTTTCCAATTTACTTTAGAAGGAAAATGTGTCCACAATATTGGATCGCAGCATTGGTTTAATAATTTGTAAAAGATGAAAAGTATGTCAATAAAAATTGATTGCAAGGCTAGCTTCCTGCTTCATGAATTGTGATTTTCTTATATGCGAAATATTTGTTTAAATCAAAATTGAAAGCATACCGAATACTCAGATGTCCTGATCTTGGTCCGAACGCAAGTGGCAGAATGATTTGTCTTCATAACAATAAAATCAACAATGTTTGAATCAAGCAACAGCTCAAACTGCCTAATTACATTTCTGATGTATGTTATATCACTGCAATATACCAGGCCGTAGCCGCGAACGAGCTCTTCAGAGTCTGCCATCATCTTTCTGGTCTGCCTTGGTAAAGACAGACTCGTGTAAAAAACATATTGAGCTTCTTGGAGGCAACTTCGCAGTCCTCATTGTCGGAGCTTTCATGAAACCATCAGAAAGAAGGGTCCCTGTCGTTTCATTGACACATGTTTCATCAACTTTTTACGATTCTCGTTTCATCGACACTGATTGTTTCATCGATACTAGCTACACTGTGCTGTGAAGTTTCATCGGCACACAAATTGCACGCTGTAGGAACATTTTGCTGTGCGTTTATCACTGGGGCACATGTTAAACTATCCGACCCACCCAGTTCACGACGCTTTGAGGCGACAGTCTCCAGGAGTTCATTACAAAAATGTGGACCCACCCAGCCCACCCGTACTTGCCGCTTCGCAGCAGCGTGTAAGGGTGGTCGTGCCCCGATGCATGTACCCGTACCCTTGCTCACCAACAAACCAGTGCACCTATAACCAAACAAAAATGTTGTCGACGAAACATAGCAAGATATGTCGATGAACGAGTGTCGATGAAACAATTTGTTGATAAATCGTCGCAGCGTTGATGGAACAAACTGTCGGGGAAATGTCATTTGATGAAAAGAGTGGCACCGCACAAAAAGCCTGTTTTTGAGACGCGTTACTTAAACACTATCGCAGGCATCATTTTTAGATGCCCATTGCCAGACAAAATGCATTCTGAACAAAAAAAGAAAATTAATTTCACGTCCCTCTGCTGTTAGTTCACGACCTGGAATTGAATAAGGAGCCATCAGGCAAATTTGAAATGGTTCTGGACTGGACAACATGGACTCATCATCGGCGTTATTGGTTCAAAATTATGACGAGTACAGCGGGCTCGGGCCTGAGAGCTATGGGTTAGCGTGGGGCTCTCCAAGCCGAGGGGTATGGCAAGTGCACACCGACAGTGGGAAGCGACCACCTACTTATCTGATCTCGTTGCAAGCCTTAAACCTCAGCCTTCAAAGGGCTCTGCATTATTCGTCGTATCGGATAACTTCTTAGCAGCCCATTAGACTGATCCTACAATTCCGCACCAACAGTACATCCCCAGGCCTTCCAGGAGCCGACCCACTTGATCTGGGTGCGAGAAGCAATCCAAAATCGTGACCTGCACTATATGTTGACCCCTGAGCCCGCTGATGGGGGTACTACAGCAGTACCAACGGAAAAGAGGATTAGGTCTTTTACAGACTAGCATCACAAAACCCAGAAATACCTCCATTCATTCTAAACCAGTTTTGGAAGCCACCCAAGCACTCAAAACGACCTTTCAGTACTTCACAACTCTGTCCTCGGCAAGAAGTCAGGCTGCAGTCTGTGCATCATGGTTCTTATCGGCTTTAAAAAGGTTTGATTAAATCCTCTACATTGCACTCGTCCGGGAGGCTCAAAACTGAGGTCTCTATGGAAGACCGCTCCACCTCATCACAGCGTTTCTGCAAGACGGACGATATCAAACTTGAGTCGAACTGTACTAGGCCCAGTTAATGGCATTGGCATTCCTTAGATCTCCGTCCTCTCACCAATTCTTCATCAATGTTGTAGCTGACTTTTCCTCCATCAAGCAATCGGTGCTGTTTTTACGATATATTTCAAGCGAGTACAATGGCGCCTCTTAAATTCATGAAATCTATGCCACACCCCTTCAGACCGCACTTCGGCGCACAGGGCAGACGTCTCCTCATCCACTACGAGGTTTTAGTCAAGTCGCCGAAGTGCGACCCAAGAGTCATAATGGCCGTGGACTTCAAGGGAACTTTTGACGTCTCTATTATGCTTTGAAACGGAGCACTAGCACTGGGATTTTGCCCTCCACTGTGCTAACACAAGGTATTGTTATCCCCAGGGTGGCCTCAGTCGTGTGAATGGCCACAGACGTCCCGTTTATGTTTCGAAACAGATCGCTGGCAGTAAAAGTTAGCTGTCCACAGTGCTCACACGTTATTGTTGTTTTTAGAGGGGCCTCGGTCATGTGAATGACCACTGACGTCCAGTTTATGCTTCGAAACAGATCACTGGCAGTAAGAGTTAGCTGTCCACAGTGCTGACGCACGTTATTGTTATTCTCAATGTGGCCTCGGTTATGTGAATGGCCACAGACGTCCAGTTTATGCTTCGAAACAGATCACTGGCAGTAAGGTTAGCTGTCCACAGTGCTGACACACGTTATTGTTGTTTTCAGAGGGGCCTCGTCATGTGAATGACCACTGACGTCCACTTTATGCTTCGAAACAGATCACTGGCAGTAAGAGTTAGCTGTCCACAGTGCTGACGCACGTTATTGTTATTCTCAAAGTGGCCTCGGTCATGTGAATGACCACTGACGTCCAGTTTATGCTTCGAAACAGATCACTGGCAGTAAGAGTTAGCTGCCCACAGTGCTGACACGTTATTGTTGTTTTCAGAGGGGCCTCGGTCATGTGAATGACCACAGACGTCCAGTTTATGCTTCGAAACAGATCACTGGCAGTAAGAGTTAGCTGTCCACAGTGCTGACACACGTTATTGTTG
>JAZHYW010008557.1:0-10691 GCA_037355805.1 Ixodes ricinus | reverse complement strand
GGGCCCTGCAATCATAATTAAGCGTTTACCTTTTTTGCGGTTTCCACGTCTCTTGGGGTTCGGGCAAGCCAGCGGGCACGGTGAGAGTCACTAAATATCAGTGCGTCATATTTTAACCGGACGACGCGGAAACCTCCTCCACCGACGGGGGCGACCCGCGGTACCGAAAGCGCGCGTAATGTGACGTCTTAGGTCCTGGGCTTGCTACTGGTCAGAGCCGCTAAAAGCTTCTTTTTAGTCGAAATACAAAATATAAGTGGCGCGAACCGTTTCAATTATTTATAAAAGTAGTTTTTGTTCAGTATTTGAGATCAGAAAAGAAACAAATGCAGTTTATAAAGTATGGAAACAAGAAATGATCCGTCGACATACCCGCCACCAATCGGTGGAAAAGGCGGCGCCTACTAGAAAGGAGTAGTGGGATCAGACGCCGACACGGAAAGGTCCCGGATGTACGCGGCGGCGCTGCGGCCGTAGGGACCGAAGGACCCGGCCGGCTCTGAGCGTTCCCAAGGCCTTCGGTGAGCAGCTTTGTCTTGCGGTTTGACCGTTTCGCGGTATGGCAGCGCGAAGTGGCTCCCATTCTGAACTGATCTTTACCCCGTGCTTGCTGTCGTTTGTGGCCAGTGAAGTGTCATGCCGAATTTGTGTTTAATCGCGCAGCAAATGCAATGAGAGCCGCTCTAGCTGCCCGCTACATACAGCCTATCCAGAACACGCTTTAGTGGCGCCCTCTCGCGCCGTCGACACGGAGTACGGCAGCCGTGAGCGCTCGCTCAGCTCACCACCCCTCGTCTAGTTCACGGCCACTCAAGCAACCAAGGACGTCATGAAGGAGGTTATTTTTTGCTTGTTTTTGTAACTTTAATTTGCCTGTAACTTCTAAAATAAATCGAAATTCGAGAAAAGAAAAGTGTCATTAAGTTACTACGTTCAGTGCGCTCAGGTTTGGTGCAAATTAAAAATTAGTAAAAAAGCCATTGCAGGGCCCCTTTAAGTATATACAGACTCGTCTGCTTTGTGCACTCACTAGCGTGTCTGAGTTTCTAAGAAAGCGTTGGCTTGAACTGTCACCTGAAAAATCTGCCGCTCTTGCCTTTACGCGGATGAAAACAGACCGATACCCGATAAAAATAACGGTGCTGCAATTTCCCATGCATCCTCTCACACATTTCTTGGGATTCTTATCGTTCGTGGACTGACTTAGAACGCCCAGTTGGCTCATCTTAAAGTTGGATTGTCCTCGTGTACTAACACTGGCCGGTTCATACGTGGCACGAGCTGGGGAGCTACAACAAGTGCACTTCTCTGCCTGTATAGCAGCTTGATTGTTGGGATTCTTCGTTACTGACTTCCTGTACTGCATGGCTTCAGTATACTAACATGAAAAAGCTCCAGTCACTTCAAGCGCAGTCGCTCAGAGTATGTCTTAGCGTTCCAAAATGCACATCCACCACAGATACAATAGCAGAATTCCACAGTCTCTCCATAATATCTCTTCGCACCCAGGAGACGCTTCGGAGTCATATGCGGCATCTGCCACGTCATAAGACCCACCATCTAGCGAACATCTCCGAAAGATGCTTTTACAGCCGTATTTTCCAAGTGATTCTTGATTACACGCACCTTTTCTCAACATCTTTTCAAGGTTATTAGTTACTCTCCACTCTACCATGGACATGACCTCAAATCAAAATCTACAATAGTGTTCCGGGAATTGCCAAGAAATTAGCTCCCCGCTGTCGTCCTACGACAACTGTCCTTATCTTACATTCATTATGAGCACCGCTCTACGTGTCATATATACACCGACGCGTCCACAACATTTAACCAGTCTTCCATTGTTATTGTGATCCCTTCATTTTCACTTAAAATTGGTTATAAACGTTCTCATAGGATGCCCTCGACAGCTGTTGAGCTATATAGTAGCTATTCGCGAAGTGTTAATACACAATCAGGCAATTCCCCCTCGTTCTTGGCGAATAGTCACTGACTCTAGATCATCCCTTCAATCACTCCAATTCGCAAGCCTGAAAAGTCCAAACAGGCAAGTATTATTTGACATCCTAAAACTGCACTGGGACGCAATACGCAACGGTCATTCGGTATGCCTCCAGTGGACACCAAGCCATTGCGGTGTACCAGGCAGTGAATTAGCCGACGCTGTAGCAGCAGATGTCCGTAACTCCACCAATGAAGTACAAGCCCATAAACAAGATCAGATATAAAAACAAGAGTGAACATCCTGGGGAAGACCATAAACAAACGCCTGTGGGGCGACGCCACCGATCAAGGAACACGGCTACGCACTATCGACCCGCACCTAATGTTTCACGCACCTTGAGGTCTCACCCGTTGACGCCAAGCTGTGCTACATCGAATACGCCTAAAAGTTGCATACACAAACAAACACTTGTTCCTCATAGAAAGACTTAGTTCGCCAGAGTGCGCTAACTGCAACACTCCGGAAGATTTGATAAACATTATGCTGGATTGTCCCGACTATGAAACTGAGCGGACACAACACTCTAAAAAAGAAAGTGTCGATTTAACTCTTTTTGGAGTGTAAGTGGCTTGTCACAGAATCCACTCTTTTAAAGAGTAACTTTAACTCTTCGGAGGCAAGTGTATGTTTAACTCTCCCATACAAGTGTTCACTTGACTCTTCTATAGAGAGTAACTCTAATACTTTTGAGAGAGTCAGGGTTACTCTTTTGATGTGTAAGTGTAAGAGTTAACTTCACTCCTTTGTGTAGAGTAACTCTAACTCCATGAGAAGTGTTTCCTAAACTCTTTGATGAGAGTAAATTTCACTCCTTTGTGTGGAGTGACTGTAACTCCTTGTTGACGAGTGAAGGATGCTCTCCAGGGAGAGTTACCTTTATTCCTTCGTGTAGAGTAACTACAACTCTATCAGAATGTTGCCTATACTCTGTATCCAAGAGTTATGAGTACTCGCCAGGAAGAGTTACCCTCACTCCATCGTCTAGAGTAACTACAACTCCATTAGAAGTGTTGCCTAAGCTCTGTATGCAAGAGTTAAACATATTCTCCCGGAAGAGTTGAATTCACTCGTTTGTGGAGAGTAACTAAAACTCCATTAGAAGTGTTGCCTGAACTCTGCATTTAAGAGTTAAGCACGCTCTCCAGAAAGAGTTGTTATAACCTTTTTGTGGGGTAAATGCAACTCTATTAGAAGTGTTGCCTACAGTCCGTATTAAAGAGTTAACTATGCTCTCTAGCAAGAGTTAATGTCACATTACAGCACACTTGAGCAGTTTGTATGACCCCTCCTTAGAGAGCACTTAACGCTTTAATACAGAATTCAGGCAATACTTGGAATGGGGCTGTAATTACTCTACAGAAAGAATTGTGTACAGTAAATACAGCCCAATTTGATGTGTTGCCTAAACTCCGTATAAAAGAATTAGCACCCTCTTCAGGAAGGGGTCACACAAACTCCGCTCAATTATACTGTTAAATATTGTTTTTAGTGTATTGTTGAGTGTAAGTTAACCCAGTGAAAAGTAACGGAAACGCCTGAAAACAGAATTAGAAGAACGGAAGTGTAAAACTGGCTTTGTTGGAAAAAAGCTTGCTGGAAAAAATTAAAAAAAAAACTCTTCTGGCAACCGACATTTCTAGCCTGTTGAAGTGCGACCACTGTACTTTTCTTTTTGCAATTATTTTATGGAATGTCAATACCTCCTTGGTTTCACTGTAATTTGGAATACTTTTGTCCTTATTGTATGAGTTGTTTGTTGCATATAACTAGGGACAACTCAAGTATTTTGCAATGAACAGTAGCCCTAAAATCTAAAAGCGGCTATGTACATGTTCACAAGGAGATGGTTGCATAGGAAATGTGGAACTGCAGCTATAAAACGACATGAAATATATAGCATGAGCCTGCACAGAGGCAATAGGTTCTCATAAAAAGTCAGCATAGAAAGAAAACAGTAGAATCGAGTTCATTAAACCAAGATTTTAATGTCACCACATGGCAAAAAAGGCAAAACTGGCACACAAAGTTCCTCTGGCTAACAAGTTTTTAACTTTGTGATCAAGTCTAAAGCCAAGACGGACTTTATTTTGTACTTCAAACCAATGAAGTGCCCAATCACCGCGAGTGACTGGCTTGCTTTTTGACGGTAAGAAAGGTCGTGGACTCCGTGCAGTGCAAGAACGAGCGCCGCACCAGCCACAATATCCGTCACCTCAAAGGAGTGGTCCTCCAAGACCACAGTTATGGCACTTGAGTCCTCTTCGTCGATTAGCATCACCGGATAGGTCGATCGGTCATGTCCCTCCTCCTGTGAAGAATGAATGCTTAAATGTAGAGTCAGCAATATTAAAAGAGAGGAAACAGCTCGCTAAGTGCCCTTAGTTAATACCAGTGCACTCATTTGCGAGACAATGAACCATTTGCGAAAATTCCAGGAGCCATTCATATATGATGGGCTCCAATAGTTGGCTGGGACTCGCTTTCTTGCCGATTGAACAAGAGTCCCAACCGAACACTAAGGCAGCACTCATTGCTAGCTCGCTCAGCCGCAACGACCCAAAACCGTTCGTATCCCTTCTGATATGCACACCTAAGATAAAGACAAACCACATCCCTCTCTCTGTTTTTTTCCCTTTCTGTGCAATGGCAGCCATAAGGAGTTGCATTTATTTATGGCATCCCCAAGTTTGCACTTTATCGGAAGAAGGGGGAAAGGGGAGGGGGCAGTTCCCCCCCCCTCCTCCCTGACTTTTGGAACAATTATAGCAGGCAATATGGGAGAGAGGGACAGAGTTTAGCTTCCCTGCACATCATCCCTCCACCTTCCAAACAGTAGCAAATCAGCTGGCCTCTGCCCATAGCGGTGAAATACATAGCTCTATATAGACTAGATTGAGGTGTGAGATGAATGCATTTTCTTAACATCTGCATTTGTCCAAGTGGCATACAATATGTTAGGAACATTTTTATAGATAAATTAGTGTGAACACCCTATTGGGTTTCAGTGCTGACTGCCATATGTTATATAGTCGGTGACAGGTTAAGAACGAAGTGGAAGCTCCTCCCACCCCTTTCCACTTAGGCTCCGCTGAAGTGGAAAGGGGTGGGAGGAGCTTCCACTTCGTTCTTGACCTGTCACCGACTATAGTTTATTTCACAACTTTAGAAAAGAAGCTAGAGAATGCAAGTAACATCGAAGTTTGGGGAGACCATCCATTAAATATTGTAACTACAGCTCTACAAGGGGCTAATTAGCTATAAAGTACCTACTAAAATGCACGAATTCTAAACAAAACAAAACAAGAAAAAAAGAAAGAAATTTAAAGGTAGCCCAAACCAAGAACATACATGTTTAGATTGGCGAGTGTTAAAATAACTGATAAATGTGCCACATGTCAAAATAGAACATGCATCGCGGCGAGCTTAAGCTCTGCCACAACCGACACTACTAGAGAATCAGCGAGCTGCTCATGTTTGTCACTTCATTGTGAAGCTGCATAATAGATGTGGGCTCTATATTTTTATCACATGCCGATGAACTGGTTCCACCACTCTGAATGCAGGTGCAGGCACATGCATTGCAAGGTCAAATTTAAAGCTCTTTTTGTTTTTTCAAATAGTAGAAAAGTAAATCTATAAATTGCTTAACCCTACTCTTGCAACATCACAGTGTCCCTCAATCCTTCATCTAGACTTAAGACACGTTTATTACGATCTCGACATTTAAGTTCACACCTATGTTTCTAAGTTGATTTGAAAGGAAAAAAAAGTGTTTTGAATCGCGGTGTTTGCGGCACATAAATATGTAGTTATAAATGCACCCATATTGCCTCCATATTATTTACAAGTTATAAATCAAACCGCTGGCCTCCCTTTAAGCTCACCAGTGTCAAATGTACTACTAAATTAACAGTCCAAGAAATACCTTTTTATACACAAAAATACGACAGTTGAACAGAACATGACGCTTGAATGAATCAAGAATTAAAAATAAATCACTCACATAAAAAAAGCTTGTCGAGTAAAGACAATTACTGGCAAATACACTCACATAGCGCAGTGACATATCTGACACTCCACTCCCACCCAGTAAGCTGAATCTTGGCGAATAAGGACTACTCAACACCCTGTGGAATTCGGCTTTGGGCATACTGGGAGGACTTCACTACAGCACACATCTACCGCCAAGAAGACAGCCATATTTTAACAAAAAAAAAAGAACTAAAAATTGCTTCAAAAACAAAAATAACCAATCAGAACGTCTCTCACGGACTATTAAAATAAAAAGCATTTACAAATAACGCTGTACAGGACCTTTCGGGCTGATCGCTGTGGACTACATGCGGGACTCGTCGGAGATTCCTGGCCCAGAGTTAGACACGGTTCAAACTCATCGGATCTTGACAACACGTACATTGCGTAGCAAGAACACATGTCGCCGATGGTCAAAAGGAAGTAGAGCATCCTCTCCTTGTTACTCACATGGAAGAGAAAGCGGTCCGTCGTGTCTTCGGTCCGTCGAAGCTAGTGGTGACATGTAGGCTCACAACAAAGGAAGATCACCGGTGTGTAGGCGCTGCCGACAGAATATCCAAGGCCTTGACAATCCGCATGTTGAAGATCGCACTTGGCATTAAACCATCATTCTCACCGGTTCCAGTAGGGGTAGCGTGGATAGCGGAAATGCCAAACCACTTCGTCCGATAAAAAAAAAGTTTTTAAGCAATAAAATGCACTCAAACAACTTAAAAACTGACACCACGGTGTCCTGATATGAGCATGTTGATCTTGCCATTATTTTCCTTAAAGAAAAGAGCTATTTCTGCCGGGATCTTTGCCCCTTTGCAGTTCACGGATGCGCGTGTTGGACATTGAGGGGACCGTCCCCACCGTCTTCCAGTCCCTACCTTATCGTTAGGCCTTGGATTCACGCGATCCCACTTTCTCTCTCTCTCTCTCCCTCTCTGTGTGTGTGTGCGTGTGCGTGTGTGTGTGTGTGTGTTTCGCGGGCTCCGTCACTCCTAAGCTGAAAGTGTAGAGGAAGCTAATGTGCTGGGTGAACCAATCGCACGTTTGGCTTCAATCACGTGATCACACTCCCTCCCGTAACCACGTCCAGAGAGCGGAGCAGGCGATAACTGGTCTGGCGCGCGCGTAGCTCCTCCGGTACTGTCAGCTTAGAAATGAAAGGAGCCGTCCTCCGTCAAGGACGAGGGCGCCGAGTCCCCTACGCTTACAAAGCAGAGATTTGGAGAGATTAGTGATGGTGGGTGGGGAAAACGGGAGGGGAACTGTTTTCTCATCACCTTCTCTCGCCCTTTTCGAGGGAGAGATGGAGTTCTTGCGCCAGGCCGAGGGACATCCGTAAGCAACCCGTTTCGAGGCCATCGGCGCGCCCCTCCACTGTCCAAAAACCAATATGGTAGAGATTGCTTAGACATGATAACTCTAGAGCAAGAGAACAAAAAGGGACTGGCAGACACGAAGCACCGAACTCAGCTTGAAGCCTCATGTCAAAATTAAAAAGATTATGATAAATCAATTGTCTCCCAACGAAAACAAAGCGGCGATATAAATTTCAAGAAGATTGTCAACCATTTTGGCGTTCACTCAGAACACCAGTGAAGCTAACTAGCCTACGTCTCAAAATAAACAAAACAGGAGAGCATGCGCACAAAAAAACATGCACACAAACATGAGGAATGCGCCACATCGGTAGTCTAAAATACAAACGACATGTGGGCGATCGTACGGGTGTAGCATTATAGCCCCACGTGCCGAATCTGTGTGCACACTTCCACCAGCATTGTTTCATGTCAGCCTAATATGTTGAGGGTCTACAAATGACGGCATGGTTACGTTACACAAGCTCGCGTGCACACTTACTGTCTCTTAATTAAAAGCAGGATGCTCCGCCGTCACGGTGAGGACCAGGCCACATGATCTGGGGATTCGCGTCATGGGCTTCTGATAAAACGAGCCTTTTGAAGGCAGGTCAATAGGGCGGGTGTCAGTGGGGGCATTCGACATCGGGTGCTTTCGTGCACCACCCGATCGTACATAGGGCATGAACTTTCTGTAAAGCGGTCTCCTTCGGGGAACTTGGCAGTCCACTGTGATAAATGGTCGTATGACCCTTTGCTGGATAAAACACAGATTTCGGGCAAGTAGGAACAAAAAACAGAGAGAGATATTTTCGAGGCGTTCAAGATCAATGTAAAGAAAGATGACAGTTGCATGAATGCGTTGCCACTTGTTTTATCAAATAAGGAATTCAGATTCATTTGGCTTGAGGTATAATAAAGTGTGTAACCGTGGCGTAGCCAGGAAATGTTTTTCAGGGGGTGTTTTTCTTTGCTTAAACTGTTTGAAGGACACGAACAAAAAAGAGAGGAAAAAATTGCCCAAACACAACTTTGTTTACCATTTCCCTGTTTCTTAGACGACAAAAAATCAACCTTTTTGCCACATCTCGATCGTCCAATATTTAAAAAGGGGAAATTTAATGGTAAACGACGAAAGAACGCAGCCATAACATATAATAATTAGCTTTGAACAAAAAAAGTCCAGACAGGCTCACAAAAAATTACGGTGCGTGCACTTCAATGCGGAACGCTCGGGTATCCAATGACTGAAAACTACGGAAAAGTGCCAGAGAATAGCGAAGTTTAGAATACTATTAAACATAAAAACTGCAATGCGCAATGGGGCAATGAGCAAGTGAAGCGTCACGCTCATTGTTCCTGCGCGGATCACATCTTTCAGAAGTTATCGTTCTATAGACATGTTTTAGGTTATTTCCGAGAACCCGCTTCAGCGGTGCTAACGAGCATGGTGGCCAGGATTTGCAACAGGCGGTTTACATTAGGATACAAGGCCTCTGGGCAAATGCAAGTTGCTTGTACCGCCGAGACGCGCTAAGCGGTGCGGTCCCTCCACATCTGTGTGAAAACCAGTACTTCCCCAGGAAGTTTATTTAACATAACGAATGCTCCGCACAGGCTGGCGATTTGCTCGAAGTCGAGGCTTGCGACATAGAGACCGACGTCGTTGGCCACAACATCGCTCTCGCCTAGGGCGGACGATGCTGCCTCGAGTGAATGTGCCGACCAGACATGTACACGTTACCCCAAAAAAGTAACTAAATACCGTTACTCGTTACTCGCTCAAGAAGTAACTAAATACGTTACTCGTTACCGATTCTCAAAAGGAACGCGTGAGTTACCTCAAAAGTAGCGAGTTACTTTTCACGTTACTTTGACGACCAAGTACACAACTGTTCTTGTTTCATGGTTTATTGTTTTCTTTTTAGTAGTCATTGCCCTTACGCAGCAGCTGCCTGTGGTAGTTTTCATCAGTTATGTTTCCCCGCTTCCTTGAAAATTCATCTCCGGCGACGCTGAAGCGTCGTTCTACTGACCCTGTGTTTGCAACCTCCGGGTTTACATTCGGTCCGTACCCGGTTCTAGAAAGTTCACCCAACGAACCTGATTGTGCTCGCTGGGTGAAGGACATTCCCAGCTGTAGAGTTCAGTGCAGCAACGTATATCGCTGGACACGTCAGTCGAACTGTTCAACTGACGCGTTCAGCGATATACGTTGCTGTACTGTCATACTGTTTATTTGTTTTTCGGGTTGCCCATCTGCCTTTGTCGCAATAGACGCATACTCAGGTTAGAATTAAAACGACACCATCTAAACGGTGTTGTACACGTTACTCCTCAAAAGTAACGAGATACCGTTACTCGTTACTTGGCCTTAAAAGTAACTAAATACCGTTACTCGTTCCTTTTCTAAGAATGTAACTAAATACGTTACTCGTTACCGAAAATAGTAACTAGGTACAAGTAACTCGTTACTTGTAACGCGTTACGTACATGTCTGGTGCCGACTCTGTTTGAGACGTCGATGACACGCTTGAAGTTGTAGGTCAATAATCATTCTTGAAAAAAGCGTCAAGGAACAGCTTGGCTCTTACACTCATTGGGGAATTGTAGTAGACCGTTTCCGCAGCCCGCTAAGCACCCGGATAGCGCTCCGTAATCCGCCACAAGATCTTGAACTGTGCAGGCAAGGCTGGCGGCGCGCACGCGCAGCTGCGGCGTTTTCTTCAGGGATACCGTAGCGGAGGAGCAAAACGGTCTACTACAATTCTCTATTTTTGAAAGTCGATATACGTAAAGGAAGTTCCACGACTCACGTGCTGAACGCAAGCACGTAAACATAACCCACTGCAGCGATTAAAGAAGTCAACTAGGTACGCTTTGAAACTAAGTGATTATGAGCATTCCAAAGCTGCTTCAACAGTGCATTGCTGCCGCTTTTCTCTCTTGCTTATTTTCTTTTTTTGTTTTTTTAATTGATTGGGATGTTTTTGTGCGCTTGTTTTTTGCATTTTTGTTTGTGTGTTAATGAAGCTAAAGAAGTACAGGCGAGTAGACCCCTAAAAAAAGAACGGAACAAAAAAAAAACGCTAAGTTGTTTGTTATTTTGTCGTCAGGTTTTCTCCTCATTGTAGGGTTCGTAAAGTCAGAGTATTGCTATTTTGGAATTTTGTTGCGCTGCCCTGAAATGGTCGTCGAGTCCTTGACACTCAAAGGGTAGGGGAGTTAAGCCGCCTGCATTCTCCGAGGCGAGGCCAGCTTCCTTCGAGGTCAGGATTTCGCGGCTTTTGTGACGTCGGGAG